>VYZW01002517.1:1140-33094 GCA_013401315.1 Balaeniceps rex | reverse complement strand
AGATCATTAGAAATTTTAACCAAGAGGTGATTTGACTTGCCAAATACAGGCGGCATAAAATGAACCACCTCTTCAAGGCCTGACAAAATATATTTGCCTCCATTGAGTTCCGTTTTTGTTTCCATCTAATTCACAGAACTTAATGATACTTTTCATACATTGCTTTTTAGAGGACTGACAGATCTTGCCATTAGTAAGGAGTTTAATCTAAAGCAATGTAAACAGTGCTGCAGAACTGAGCTAAAAGAAGTGGCAATTAAAATGCATCTGCTATGATGGGATGAACTTTAATAAAGATCTTAATGATGATATTAGAAGTCATGCATGAAGTATTATTCCTTATGCATGGAGTAACAGCAAAAATAATAAAAAACCCTTGACAAAAATATGAAACGTGGCATTTGTAAGCCTGACAGAACTATGGCATTGCAGGCATTTTATTACAATGACAAGAAGAAAGAAAGAAAGATATCCCTCCCTGATTGCCTGTGTGTCATTTGAATCAATTTAGCCTAAATTTGCTATTTCGTCTGTAAAAGGTCATTCTTTTGTAAAGTGTTTCTTATAATTGTTGTCATTCTAGATCATTTATATCAAATTTTGGCTAGATTAATTTTGAGAGAATCACTCTAATAGATCATTAGCTAATAGATTCATGTAACAATTCAGGCACAACACTCAGCCAGAGGACTGTCTCCAGGAGAACATACAAATTAAGCAGAACTTCCTGTCTTTAGGTGTGCGGATATCTGTATTGATCTTTACTCCAAGGTCTTTAATTCCAGTACGTGCTGTCACCCTACCGAATCATTCTGTCCACAAATTATTCTCCACAGATTTTTTACTTTGGTTGTGTGTACCAGAAACAAGGCATTCTTTGAATTGTTCTGGGAAGCAGGCAAGGACAAATGTTTCCACAAGGTTGAAATGGTCAGCCGGTCCTCTTAGCTGATTTCCTGTTTAAGTATTTAACCCACAACACAGCAAATAGGAACTCCAGGAAGGCACGTCGAAAAGCTAAACAAAATTAAATCAGTATACTCTGCGTGCCAGCTCTATTCCTGACCTGTGTGTATTTGGCTGAGTATACTAAAGTACAGTAACTGAGTGTTCAGTATGAAATGTAAAATTGTGGTCTGACAAAATTTTCACTGGATCTGAGAACAAAAGGTGCCACGATCCTGTTCTCAGCTCTGCTGTCAGCTCACCGGGACTCCCAGAAAGGCGTTCAATAGCTCTGGAGCTCAATCACTGAATGCCATTTTTGACCGTCTGACTGTGCGACTCTCTGGCTATGCCCAGAGTTACCTGTGCTAAGCCCTCAAAATCTCAGTTCCTGTAAGGTTTCATATCTCTTCTAGATTAACTCCTCCCATAGCTGGTCACCATCTGGTAATCTGCCCACTGCTTTAATTGCACTGCAGTCAAGCTTCCGAGGTGAATACAGTGGGAAGTCTCTTCAAAATCAGCATCTCTTTTCCATATGCAAAACCTGAAAATTAAATCTACTCAATTTTGAAACTGCACAGAGAGATTTGCAAGTCTTTACCTGATTTCAGAGACAAACCCATTGGAATAGAAAGATTGAAAATAACTTGTCATGTTCTTTGGGTATTAGGGTGTTAAATACTGGCACCACACGGAGTCCTTGTGGTGGCCATTAGTACAGTACTCCTTAGTGTCATCCATATATACCTTAAAAGGTGAATCAAGTGCTAGCTGAAGCAGTTTCATGTTTAAAAAAAAAAGTTGTTTAAGAACACTGATGACCCGATTTTGAGAGTTTTGCCATCAAACTACACCGGGCACTGGATTAGTTCTTAAGCGAGTTAAGAGCTCAGTTCAGCAAACGACTTGAGCTCTAAATCAGCAAATAATCTCACTGAAGTGAACAACACCATTTTGTGCTCATGGCTATGTACTAAGCCAGGCACTTAATTCCACCCCTATCAGAGTACACAGCGACATGCCTGGCTTTCTGTGCTGGATCCAGGCTTCCCATCAGCAATATGCCATTGTCAATCAGGCCACTCCGATGTATGACTTTAAGCTAACCTTATGAGATGTGGGTTTTATTGTTTCTAGTTTAAATTCTGTTATTTTTCCCGCTCTGCCTTTTGGTTTTTGAACATTGTGAGAGGATTTCGCTCATGTTTTTTGACTTTTCTCAACAACCACAAGGGTTCAAAACTTGCTATTTTTGGTGATGGTGGTGGTTAAGTGAAAGCTGGGGTTCCCATGCAGTTGCCCAGTTTCAAAGGCTTGGGCTTTTAAGAATAAAATAAATGCCAAAAAGCTTGTGATGAGATCATGAGAGCTGACTATACAGGGTGTGATAGCTCTGAAACAAGAGAGCTCTCCCCTGTGAAATTGGTATGAGATCAAATCCCAATAATTCATTAGGGACTGCATATTTTCTTACTCACTATTTCTAATGGAGCCACCACAAAACTGCCCTCTAGTTGGGGGTGGGCTGTTTCTGACCCTTTGGGCAGCCATATTTTCTAATTCATTTTTCACTTTCCTTCCCTCTGGTACCTACGTTGTGTGTTTCCCACATTTACATTAAGAAGACTGAAGAGTTATCAAAACTTCACCTTCCTGCCTGTCTGTAACCACATAAATTCATCAAACCCATAAATTCAAGGCAGCAGTATGTACATCCTGCCTGAATGTAAAGAGCAGCTTTCTGGACATGCTGATTGAGTTCATGCGCTCTCTCTCTCCCCCCCCCTTTTCGCTGGACTGAACGATGTTAAAATGCTGCCACCTTCTGTTAAGACACTTGTGCTGCTAATCGGCTGCAGAAGCACATTCCCCCATTTCCTCCAGACTTGTAAGGTGATTTATACTGATCCTCAACTGCATTGCTGCAATATATAACATGACAAGTTAAACGCAGTGCCTGCCAAAAAATCTTGATAGGCTCAGCTTTTGTGCAGTGGCACTTGAAAAGACCATTACTACTGCCATCCGACTAAAGTATGCTCAATATTTTTGACAGTGAATTATCTGAACAGCAGCTTATCTCAATGTTCACTTGGTGTTATAACAATTTAAGGATTAAAAAGACGGGAGATAAAAAAAAAAAGAAAAGGAAAACCTGCTTTTATTCAAACTACAGAAAGTTGGGGTGACTTTTTCTGTGACTTTTAAATCCATTCTCTGTTTACTCCCAAATGAATTTCAGAGCGCACTGATGGGCTGATAATTAACATAGATGCAGATCGCATTTAGGTTTTGTCATTTGTTATGGGGATCTTAGGTCTTCAGAAATCCAGCTATGGGTTGTATTCCTCTCAGAGGTGGTTTGTGTACTGTCTTCAAGGCAGGGACTTCAAAACAGAGCCGGTGAGGAAAAGCTCTACTGAGTTTCCCATCTTCCTCTCTGGAAGGCATGTGTCTGGCTCACTGAGTCACTTTAGAAGATATGTAATCAATAGCTTTGTGACTGCTGTGGTGATAGGGCACACACAGCCCCCTCTCAAGAAAGCATCGTTCTCACTAACTCATTGTTTGCAGCTTTATGCTCTGGGGAGCAGAATACAATTTCAACCACTCTATTTCTGTAGACCAGCAACCACCTCTGGGTGCAATGCCAAGAGCATTCTCAAGTCTGAGTCTGCCTTGATGACAACAAGATCTTTCTGCTTATTTATGTGATCAAGTACTTGCAGCTAAGTAAACTTTTCTGGCTGAAATGTATTCATTAAGAGATAAGGATTTGAGTCAACTAAGACATTTTGCAAACTCCTGTAAATTTCAGCAAATCATTTTGGCTGCATAAAAAGGAATTAAAATAATTATTGAAATAAGTAGAACATTTTGGACATTTTCTAAATCTCTGGTTTTGATTTGCAGATCCACTATTATTTGCCACAATCTTAGTTATAAAACATTGTTAAAACCTCAGAAAGGAAATGTTTCCTTTTTGGTTAAACTGAACTCTGCATTTAGTCCCATGCTATTTCTGTTTTCTGAAACTCCAGCTGAACCAAAAAGCCCTATTTTTTCCTACTGAGCGCTGAAAAGTACCTTAGCCAGGGGCTACCAGTGATTAGTGGCTTCGAGGTAAAAAAACAAAACCAAAAAACTCCCGAGCAAGTAATGTGATACTAGCAATACTGTACTGTGCTCTCTCTGGTTGGTATGCCACAGCCAAGAATAACGTTAGTGGGTGCCACAAACACCATGCTGCCTGAAAGCCATGTGCTGGGGACAACGGTCTAAATCAGAAACTGGTCTGTGAACTTGTAGCGTTCCCTAAACTGCTTCTAAGGGTTTGTAAAACCCAAATAGGAAAGCAAGCCCCATTGTCAGTTGGCTTGAGTTACTTAGACAGGATCTCACCTCTACATTTAGGGGGCTGCAAATCAAAAGAAGTTGGAGATTGCTGGCCTGAGCTATCTATTATGTTTAGATAGATGCCAATCACTTTGGTATTTAAGCCAAGAAAGTCCAGCCTCATTTCATGTTGGAAAGCGTTTCTTGTGGAAGGAAAATATTTCATGCGAGTGAAACAAAGCCCACTACACCGAACACTGCCAGAGTTTCTTTACACATTCATACATGCACATTTCATTCCTCCAGCAATTAAACACTATCTTTCCTCTACCATAAACATAACTCAGTGATGTTATAATTCATTTCACTATTGTACTGGATGAAGCTGATCTTTTCTTCAAGTTACTTTGGTTTTATTTTCCTACGTAGCGAGGTATTAACAACATCCTTAGCAAAACAAGATAACAAGATTTCATAGGTTGGTCGTATTTCAGTGTGCCACATTGGAAGTACACCACTGTGACCAAAACACCACATTTTATGGCGGTGCAACACAGAATGATTTTCCTACATGTGAAGCATCTGAATTAGACTCCATATTCTGGCCTGGAGGAAAGCTTTCAGCATGAACTGAGCAGAAGACCTGACAGCAGCTACAGAAAACTCTAGAGGAAGCAAAATCCTCTGATGGATTTTTAGGACATTTTGTCACCAGAGATAAAGGGGCCTGTTTGAGTCCAGGGAAAAAAGAAAAAAGAGAATAAGTGAGGCATATTTACTTAACCTTCAAAAAGGTTCATCTTGTCCTGGTATGAGGAGTGGAAAAGGTAGGGGCTTCTGTTATTCTGATCCAATTCACTAGACTGTGTATGTATGTGTTCAAAATTAAAAAGCCAGTGATTACCATTTTATGGATGTAAAAAACATCTTGACGGCAATACGCAGGCATGATAAAGTAGGTCTCCTTCTGTCTGCAGGCAGTGGCAATTCCTTGAGGGTCAGTGGAGAAGGGGAGACCCTTTCTGTGTCAATACTCACAAAGTCGTTTCTGAATTACACTTCAATTACACATACAGTTCATTTTAGAAGAAACAGTGGATACTCCACCACAAACCAGATGACATTTTAAAAATGTCATGTGACAGCATTCTTTCTTTTAAAAGCAAGTTCCTACTTCTCCTAATGGCTGGGAGAAATTCCCACCCATGTCACTACATATTATCGTATCAGCTCCACCTTCCAGACTCTTAGCCATCACGGTACTTCTGGCAATGATGTATGCTACTGTGACCTACAGAGCTGCTCCAAAACCAGTGTAAAAATCATGTAAGAAGTACCCCTGGTTTTTAGAGAAATGTTTTAATCAGCTGCGGTCAAAAGGATCACAGTCTTTCTCTTTCCTAATCTAATCATGATATAAATTATTCTCCACCTCACCAGTGATCAGGTTAAGTAAGTTGAAGAGAGAGGTGTCACCAGGGCTTTGTGTTCATTTTGAGTGCAGATGCCAGCCTCTGGCTGCCTCGGGGATGCTCTTTCCCCCATCACCCCTCAGCAAGCCTGCACAGAGGGGCTCACGTCCTGCAGGCAGCTCCTCCCCTCGCAGCGTGGAGATGCAAACATCTCCTGCTCCCCAGGTAGTTCAGATCAATATCTTGTCACTTCATTCTTCTGCTGCTGCTTTAGCCTGCAGTGAATTGAGTTTTCCGTGTTTGTTGTGCTCTTTTTCCTCTTTTTTTTCTTTTCTTTTTTTTGTTTTTAAAGTAGGATTTGTGGTTCATTCCTTCACCTTTCTTGCACAAGGTTTTTCCTGCTGACACAGCAGCCATTAGCTATAGTTTAGCTCTCCTAACTCCGTATATCACTTCATTACAAGAGACTTCTTAGAAATTGACCTTAGCACTCTGAATAAAAACACAACCTGGCCTTTGATTTCTGGAAAGTGTTGGGCTATGGGATGTCAAAGGATCACAGCAATGAGCTGCTGCGTGATCTGCAGCTGGCCTTTGCTGGGTGCCTTGAGCAATATTAGCTCTGTTTTCTGATTTTCCGCTTGGACCCACTTTGAGTACTGCATTTCTCAGATGCTGGAACATGTTGCTGGAGTGTAAACGCTGTAATATCAAAATCAGCTGCTCCTCCGTCTGTAACTAGCATTTAAACATCCCATTCTTGATATGCAGGTAGGAGAAACATTAGCAGATTTGAGGGGCATCATTAGCAATGTGTTGCTAATAAGAACCTCTTGCCTGTTCCGGCTAGAGGTGGGAGAACCCTGTTCCAGCAAAAGCTCCCTTCCCACAGCAATGGCCTTTGCAGGTGTCAGCCCACAAAGTTATCGTTTCAGCTCTGATCTTTTTTTAATTAGGACACACTGTGCCGAGAAGTGATACTCAGGAAAAATGTAAATCAGTGCCACTATGGCTTCTAGAAAGTAACTACGTAGTCATCACCGCTCAGCATTGACCTCAGCTGTTAGTGGACACGTGTGAACCTTTCTTGGCGCTACTGTTGCACGTTTGTGTGCAGGGGGCAGTGGTTTCATGGGCAGAGTCAAACTGTGACCAAGGCGGTTCCCAGCTCTAACAGGTTGCTTTCAGAAATCAAGATAGTCATTAACCCCTTGCTCCTTGGTGCCTTCTCTGCACACAGGGTGTATTGCTCCCTTACTACCCTTACTTTAAGAAGAGAGTTATAATTATTCAAGTTGGTGAAGCATCAGGTGTTATGCTGAGGAAAGCCATAAAAGTAGGTAGAGAGGTAATATCTAGATGTCAGCTTTCTATCAGAAAACAAATCATGAGGAACTGCAAATGCCACTCAGGACAAACTGCTGTCCATGTTGACAGAAAAGAACTTTGAAAAAAAATTAAGTTATAAAGAATATTTTAAACTTCATTTTTGTTTTATATGTGTATGAGAGGAAAAGAAAGATTTCTTTTTTCTCAACTGAAAAAAAAATCATATTAAAACATTATGAGAAGCTCTTACAGCATTTCCCAAATCAAATATTTTAACCCTTTCATTTGTGCAAATTTTACAAAACAGTAGAATATTCTGTAAGATGTGTTCTGTGTTGTAAAGCCTGCTACTATTTCCTTTATTTGTTTATCAGTGTTTTTCTATTTAATAAAACTGAAGAAGTTCTACCAAATTTTAACTGAGAGGAATAAAAATTTTACTCGAAAACTTGGGGGAAAAAAATACTTGAAAGAAGCACTCATCTATGCCTATGCAAACCTTTACTCCATCCATAGTAACAAGCAAGAGAATGCAAATATAGAAACACATGCACTTGGTTCTAAGCTGACTGAAAGCAAGAGGCCGAGCAGTTTCTGTGAGGAGAGGACTGCTCATGAGGGATTTCTGTAGCACAGAGGCCTATGCCTACTAGGTTGAGCAGTAAGCATCTGAACTGCTTATTTGAACAGCAGTAAGGTAAATACAAAAGCAATACCATAAAATACTGTTAGTTTTCCCCTGCTTTCCCCCCTCTCTTACTGAACTGCACTTTTCATTTTCTATTAAGGTCAGCTGGGCAGGCTTTTTGAAACTCCTATATGTTGAAATGTAAATAAAATAAAACAAGCAGGAGGGAGAGGAAAAGAAATGACCGGTCCTAATGAGTGCAAGTTTATACTCTGTACTACAGAGCTGACAGGAACATCCCACAGGCAGGGTCAAATACCGAGGGGGTGTTTGCAGCTCCACAGACATCAGCCGAGGACTCAGCCCTGGATGTTTAGCTTGGTTTCTAGCATGGCAGCAAGCGTCGGCACGCTGCCTTTCGGCACCTCTTTGGCAGCTGCCGAGCAGAGACCTGCTTCTGCGCAGAGGTGGCTCCAGTGCCTCTGCCATCCCTCCCGTGATGCAACACCCGAAAGGCTCAAGCGGAAAAGATGCGTGTGGCTGCCTGCCCCCTTCCTCCATCAGGCAGCAAGGGGGGAAGGGGGAGAAAGGAGGGGAAAAAACATTCAGCCCCATGCGTTTCTTTTTCTCCCAGCAGCTGACAGGGAGCTGCCGCCAGCCTTCCTATTAGAAGTTTACAGAAAAGGTGAGCTCATCTCATCTGATTAGGACTGTCACCATCAGACAGTGTTTGCAATTAGTCCACGCCAGCCTTATTCAGGCTTTGGACGCCTTTCAGCGGCGAAAAAGGGAACACTTGAGCTCCATTGAATTGGAGCGTGGCATCTGCTGCACGCTGGGGGGAGAGGTTGGGGGTCAGCGCTTGATTTTGATAAAGCGTGCCAGATTAATTGTCTTCGGTAATCCTGTTTGTCATGGTAGATGTGCAGAGAAGTCTTTGTGGCACAGGCTGACATATGGGCTGGCCGGCTGCTTGCCTATTCAGTCCCTCCCAGCACATGCTCTTCACAGTTGGCCTAGTTCCCAGCGCCTTGTTTTCCCGGGGAGCCGGCCTCCTGCGCCTATTCAGCTGGCCCCCCGCTCCACAAACAGGCTCCCTAATCTTCAGGCCTGTCTGGGCTATTCAAAGCGATTGCATTATTCAGAGAGATCAAGAAAGAGACCAGGGCAGGCGGGGGAAGTGCGAGAGGGGGAGAGTGGTGCAATTTGGAAAAGAAATAAGCAGCCATGTACTTCAGGCAGAGCTCTTCAGGAGGCTGATTATAGCCCCTCTCCAAATCTGAATCTATCGCGAAATTACACCCTGCCTCTTTTGTAAAATAAATGCTAATAAGAGGTAATTTGGACCCTGCTGATTATTAACTTCAGTGAAGACGCTCTTTCTCCCCTGTGTTTTTGTTATGAATTCTTGGATTTTTTCCCCCGCTAGAATTCATGCTCAACAGCAAGAGAAGAAACAAGAGCGTTAAGGAGCCTCTTTAAGTGCCACAGGAACAGGACAAACATGGCACAACAGAGGGTTGGCGAGCATCGAGCTGGGCAGCGTGGTCTGGAGGTACTGGGGGACCAAGAGTGGCATCAATATCCTGAGCGCGGGCTGGAGGGTGACCCAGCACACCCATGCTCCCACGGCTGAAACGCAGACCCCGTCCTGCAGCTGCACAGCCACTGCACGACAGCCTGCTTCCCCAGGGAGGGGGAGAGCAGGAGGGAGATGGGACTAAGCTGATGGGAAAAGGAAACAGAAAGAAGTAGCAAGAATGATCCTTTCCTGGGTTTCTTAAGAGCCATTTGATTATGCATTTAACTGCATGTCCATAAACATTACTTTACAAGAGCTCTTAGGATACAAAGTCTTCATGCGTGAAATGGGAACAGCTTCGAAAAAATGTTGATAATTCAGTATGTCAGCCAAAACCTCAACTTCTGTGGGCCATAATCTGCGCTATTTGAAACCCCATGTTGACGTGGCTAGAGCCACGTCTTCAGCCACTGAAGAACTCTCCAGCTGTATGTATAACAAGCAATAGCAAAAATAATAATACAGTAATAATAATTTTAAAAAACCCCACACAATTTCCCTCACTACATTTTGCCTTTTTACTGTTCGGAGAAGGAGCAGAAACAAATGGATGCTGCTGAAGGATATGTCCTGTAAGAACGTGCAGAGAACATACTGTGCCCCATTCATAAATTCCCCTGAACTAGAGTACATGTACTCCAGCTGCTCTCTGTACCAAAACCATAGTGGCATGAGGCCTGATTTGCACGTGCTGTATGGTCATCTGACACATCTTTACTGTCATCTGATTGTGTGTCACATTTCAACCTATTTTTGAAGGACTATCCGAACCTCCTCCTACAGCAGGCAGAAACTGGAGGATTAAAAATTGGAATAGCACCCTGTAAGGAAACCACACCATATAGCAGCCTAACAGTATGTCAAAGAACAGTTCATAAGGTGACATCGCACTTACAAGCTTAGCACTGAAGAATGACAAGGAGAATCTCAGCCAGGATCAAAGATCTTCCTTTGCTATGTTATTTTTTTTTAGCCATCTTAGTCCAACTTTACCTCTTTACACCACTCCCATAATGTCTTCAGGATCATCTTTGATCCTTGCCCACAAGTTTCTGGGTAACAATCCGCCACATCGGTCCCTGGCTTCTCCTGAGCCTCAGCACTTCCTCTCAGCAAGCTCATCACAGCCATCTGCTGTCATCTACAAAGGCTCAGCGCCACCCAGTTTAAATTCAGGTGAACATTAAGGAGGTCAGAGTTTGTTTCCCCCATCTTCATCATGCTTAACACTCAGAAGTTACCTACGCTTATGCCAGCTGTCAAAGTACTGCTTTACTATGGTTTTCATATCTGCCCCAGAGATCAAATTTCAGACTCTGTTTTAAATATAGCATCCATATGCTTTTTAAGAGGTAAAATTGTGTGGTTTGGAAATTAATGAGGAGGAAGGCTACTCCCAAGTCAAACCCTGATAAAATGCCTTCTCTCTAACAAAGTCATTGTGTATATTTATTTAACTATTGCCTCTGCTATTTCTGCTGCTGCTGCTCTTACTGAGCTTCATTTTCCCTACTCTCCCGCATAATGAAATAGATATTGTATTGCAAGTACAGTGAAAGAAACGTAGGAGAACCAACATTTCTTAGGTGTCCTTTTCCAGGTGGGTGTGTAGCCTGAAAGAGGGTTGTAAAACAGAATTACCATCCTCTGTTCAGGCAGGCATTTTCCTACTGTTTCTGCTAGTTGATTGAGTTTTCAGACTAATCAAAAAGTTAATTTCTGAGGCTACTGTTCTTCCAGTAGGGACCAGAATAGACAAGCGCTCTGGAACAGACAGCAAACTGGAATTTCCATGGGGCTGGCAAGCCAGGAGCAGGTATCTGTTATGATTACACGAAACCTTTGAGGCCTTTAGGCTGTTGCTGGGCGTAGGCTGAAGGAGAACCATGGCATGCTCAAGTCATAATCTCATCTTTAAGCAGAGCTTTGTCCTGTGGGGGAAGGATGGCCGAGTTTATTTTTGCAACAGTGTTGGTATGTCTCTTACAGACATACAAATCTTTGTCTTTGAAGAGTGCCATTTTTATGGTTAAATGAAAAATGGTATTTTTATAAATTGTATTTGATTGACAAAGATATCTGCACTGATAGGATATTTTTTCCAAAAGCAAAGCCAAAGAGATTCTATTTGTTGAGGCCAGGTCTAATGGCAGGAGGATAAACTTCATAAATTTTAATATTCACCTCAAGTATTTTCTAATTCCCTGGGAAGCTGAAAGTTTCAGCTATCCTTGGAAAAATGTCCTGGTCTAAGATATATATAAAGACAAAGTGGGAACATGGAAAAGGTTTTTCAGAACCCCCAAATAGCCGAAAACGAGTACAGCCTCAAAATTTAGTTTTAATACTTCACACTAACAAGTTCATTCAGGAGATAAAGTTTTACATGTCTGTCATGTCACTTTTCTTTCATAAAGTTTGAGAAGAATCAGAAAAAATTATTTATCAGTAAATTATCCAAACTGAATCGCTCTCATTCAGTGAACTTATTCAAGGAATTTTAGCTATTCAAATTATCCCAGTTGAGTTTTAAATAGAAGCAAGTAATTTAAGGAACACCTTAAGACTTTCTTAAGAAAGAAGGAGGAAGCCTCTTTCCTCCAGTGTCTCTGTAAGTTGGCCACAGGCAGGTGCCAGCAACAAATAGGAGTTTCCAATATCAGCTATGCCTGGTTCACTTACATCTCCCCTCTCCCTTTGTTTTAATTCGATGTTGAGTAAGATTTCTGAGGAAGGAAACATCTTCTTGCTTTAGGGATAGTTTGAAGTATTTCAGTATTTTTTAATAATTTAGTGTACAGGGAGAGGTCCTTCAAAGATTAAAATAAAGTAAAAACTGGGACATTTCAGATGGATTTAGTAAAAACCTTTAATATATTTTGAATAATGCTGTCCTTTGATGGAAACCAAGGGCAAAATCCTGAGTTAGCGTGTGGCCTAGCACAGCCCATATAGAAAATAGCAGAGAAGAAAGAGGATGAATGCACTGGTGCCCTCTAACTTGCAAGTTAAAGCCAAACATACAACATTAACAGACATGAAAATGCTATATCGAGTTGTCTTTCACTGGCATTAAGCAGCTCTTGTAAGAAGATTGTTGGTTTGGAGGAGATCACCTCTCGAAACAAAGTTGTTCTCAGTGGATAAGTAGGTCATAAGCAGAGTGTTCATGTCCCCAACATCTTCTTAATAATACTGTGCTCCTTCTGTTATGTTACCTCTTGTAAAACTAATTTCATATTTCTGCAGGGAATAAACTAAATTCCTGATCCCTCCTGGGTTCTCAGGCATACTAGTTACTAAAACCATCAAAAAAAATTATAGTTCAACAGAACTAGGTAACACATGCACGTATTTATGCTGTATGACACAGTCACACCTACAGTGAATTAAAAACTAATATATATGCAGTGACAGGTCACTGACAAAACCAGAGCATTATGTTACTAGAGGTACAGGTATTATTTTCCAATTTTCTCAGTACATATCTACAATTCTGTACCTCCAGAATCTTTGATAAACTCAAAGGTGAAAACAGGAATTGAAATTAATGAAGTCATTACATATTACATTGCATCTTACTTTTTGATGTTAATACTTAAGTATCGTACTGAAGAAAAAACAAAATAATATTCCCGCCTTATGACAACTACAGCAGTTGCCTCTCATCAGTGAAGGCAAGAACTAGTCATTTGCATCTTCAAGTCCCCAGTGAAGACACACATAACCCCCTCTATTAAAAATAGATTATACCTTTTATATCTTCATGAAAACATCATAAGGTTATATATTAATTATATATACTTTGTGCATATTTTCACAAGAAGGAATACATTTGGACTGGCCCAATTCTTCATTAGTGTGAATCTATATCCTTTTGAGTAGCCAAGAGATGTGCTACTGTCCTGATTTAGGAGCACTCACCACCACATTCCTACTTTGAAGACTGAGTATATTTCTGTCTCTTACTGTCCCACACTCTGGAGGTCTTGTGTTGAGATGGGGAATGAAACAGAGAAAACTAAAGCAGGACAATCAGGAGAGCAAGAGAAGTATTTTGCTAAGCAGGGAGTGTCCTTTCGTTTGTACTTGCAAGATTATTGAGTTACAGAGGAGCAAATTAACCTCATCACACTGTTTTACATTCTTGTTAATGCCTCCATTTTAAGGTCAAAAGGTCCCAATTTTCTCACTGAATTTATCAGGAGTGAGACCAAGCCCAGGACTGTAAGGACACATACCTTTGACAAATAACAGAATTGCTCTGGCTGAGCTTCCTGCCTTCTGCTCTACTCCCTGTGACTGGCTGTGGCCCCTGATGAATAACTTCAGAGAAAGCCTCAGCATTACAGCACTTGAAAGAAATACATCAGCAAGCTTTACACAATACACAGGATAAAGTAAAGACTCAAAAAATGATGACACACAGTAAATGTCAGCCTAATGTTCTGCCATGCCTTTCTTTTAATAACACTGGGACAGAAGCGGGTGTTTTGGGTTGGGATTCACCTCATTTAACTTCAACAATCTAAAAGTCAAGCACCTAACTAGATCCCAGTTTTAGAGCACACAGCATACCGAAAAGGAGCAACTATCTTCTCCAGAGGGCAATTTCTCCTATTCCAAGGTGCCTATCTCAGGATTAACCTCTGGAATAACACTTTCTGCATTAGATACAGGGGGAGGCAAAATGGGTAGTGTAGTTCAGATCTGTAAATTTCAGATCAATAAAGACCTCCTTTAGCAGTATCAGTGGAATTTTTTTCAGGCAAAAAACAGTAGGATTTTGTCCAACTGTTGTTATTACACACTTCTGTAATGCTGTGGGAGCATAATGCTCTTCATATTTTATAGGATAGAACATTATTCTGCCCAATAAGGACTTGATATTTTCATGGATATACAGCTTTTATCATTGATACTTTTAAATAAAGTATCAAAGTAAATTTCCATGCACTTTTGTTATTTGCTAGAAAATAAAATTATTCTCCACAGAAATGGCTAACATTTTTAGTATGCTCTGGTTTATTAAGGCAGCTTGCACCATTCAAAGTAGTATTTCAGATAAACTGACCACCCATTGTAAATGCTGTCCAAGGGAAAGAAGTGAGGACAGAGGGGCCCCACAAGTCAGAAAGTAACCCTAAGTCCTCTGTATGAGAAAACTACTGAATCTGCATCACCATAAATTCTGGAGTGCAATTGATGTGACTGAATCAGGAGACATATGCAACTGAATATTTTTTTCCTGATACCCACCCTAGTACTGGAGTAGGCAATACAGTTTTCACTGTGTCAGAAGAGACAGTTCTTCATTTATTGCCAAATAATGCTAATGCAAGAAACACGTGGAGTGTATGTCGATTCTGCCCCAGGTAACAAGGGATCATATGTAGAACAAATCCTACCAGTGATAAAGGAATCTGAAAAGATGAATTTATCAGACTTTTCTGGGCAGGGTCTCTTTTAGCCTCTAATCCTTCTCTTTCTGGTTTCTCTATTTCCCCTTCCCCCAGTCCCTCCAAGGCTTCCAACCACTGTTATCATTTCCCATGTTTGCAAATGGATAAGCAGAGAGTCCTGCTTCTCAGAAATCCCCTGCAATCAGCTGGCTCTCTCCATCTCCCCATGCCCCCCCAGCCCACGGCTCTCCCCCTCCACCATGCACAATGCCCTGGTGACAGGTGGTTGCTGGTTTCTGTAATTCTGGATACAGCTCCAGTCAGACCCAGTGGCCTGTAAAAAAACCCTAGAGCTTACCAAGAGAAAAAGCTCTGGCTCTGAAAGTGCTGAGACAGGCTGGTACGGGGACTCAGTACAAAAAGAATTCAGCACAAAAAGCCAAACCCAAATGAAAAGAGCTGCTGCCAGGATCATCACGAGGTCCTCTGCTGCACAGATGTCTACTGAACTAAGCTGAAACTGATGAGTCTTTTATCGGGGCCCCCCTCCCCTGTAGATACCCACAGCAAGACTCAGCTGCCTGGCTCAATTATTATTATTCCAAGGGACACAGTATATGTGATAGACATCTGACACTCAGAGAATAAAGCTCAGATGGGACTGACTGGCAGAATTCCTCTTTTTTTTTTTCCTTTTTTTTTGCTAGTCACAGCAAAAAGCTGATTAGTAAGTTTACAGGAATGGAAAGGATTTGGGTGCACTATGGTAGCAGCAGGGGCAGTGTTTTAACAAGCTAATTGCTTTCAGTATACTCAAACAGGATTCAGCTAGCAAAGGTGGCCCCTGTGACTTGATACTTACACGAGTACTCCAAGGTTTACTGCCTCACTTGCAGCATTTTGCCTTTCCAGTTAAATAGAAACGGGACTGTTAACTGTCTGCTAACATGCTCAGTCTGTGATCTATGCACAACGTTTTACCCATTTACCTTGTGCTATGCTTGTGAGTTTATGGCACAGTTTCTTCCCATGTATTATAAAATGGGTTTATAAATTATAAACCAGTTGTGAGCTTGCAATGGGCTATATCTCAAAAAGAGTTCAGCACCTAAAAGTCCCTTTGCTCTCCAAGGCCTAGCCGATGTTTATTTTTCAGTAAGACTAAAGCACGCGCTTATTTTCATTGTCTTGATATCAAACACGGGACATACATTTTGTTATGTCAGAACGCCTGTCAAACACCTGTTAATTTCTCTGAAAGCAGCAGGCGTAGAAAGCAAGTGAGCTTGATGGAAACCGGGCACTCAGCACCTTATGAACCTTGGCTATAGACGAGAGAAGCGAGTGAAAGAGAGCTGCCTCTGGTTGCTGCAGGTGCTGCAGTTTGCTGAAGAACAACTTTCAAGAAATGTTGAACAGCCAAAACATAAAGATCCCATTGTTTATATATTAGAATGGACAGCCTGCGGGGTTTTTACTTTAACCATCTGCCTTCCAACTTTGATATAAAAATTCTGCTCTCTAATAAATGTTTAGTGCATTAGGACACATACCTCGCTGGAAATAAACCAAACCAAACTCCTTAGACTTCACAAGGATAAATTAGCAAGTGAAAAGCAAGCCTTTCCAAAACCCCTTTTGTATGACTACAATCATTTAACTTAGAACTTGGAAAGTTGAAGGTCTAGTCACTAATCTACTGACTCCATCACAGAAGGGTGAATTTAATTTAGGAACTGCCGGCTCCAGCACTGCATTCAGTTATACTAACTTGAAGAAATTTATGTGATAATCCTTTTTATCAGCATATTTATTCTCTTTTTTGAGCCAAACAGCACATCAACCAAACAAAAGATGTACTTTACCACCTAATAGGTTAGCTGGCTATCTTTTTTGGCTGGACTATTCCCTGCTTTATCTTCAGTGTATGATGAGACATATAAATCAGTGTCTACATGTAGAGGTGGCATGCTGTTTACACAGCAGGCTTATATTATCATAGTAATCATATAAGGGTAATAAATAAAACTGTAGCAAGGAACCAAAGATTTGCTCCATTCAAGGAAGCTCTTTTTTCTTAAAGTGTTACCAAGAGCCAGATAGAATATACAGACCTCTTCTGTAAACTGTATCAAAACACTCAGGCTTGACAAAGTTAAATCTGCAAATGTAAAGCATTGCTCTGTTGTCCTTGAACTGGCTGGGCTGGAAAGTTTGAAGTTTGCATGTAGCCCTGAGCTGGCTACATGAGTCTACATTGCCTCTAGTAAAGCTGCATAACCTTGCAGACACCTGCTGCCTTTGCGGACAGGAACAAGGAAAGACTTCATGACACTTTGTCCACCCAACAAAGGCCACAGGACTTTACTGGTAAGACAGCGGGGAAACATGAAAGCAGCTGGACAGCCAGACCAATGCACCTGGGCCTGCTTGGAGGGTAGGGCCAGATTTTCACCACTCCTTGCTCCAAAGGTTGTCTTTAAACCTGGGTGGTTGGTGATGTTGGTTTGGTGTGGCCTGAGCTCATGTATCAAGATACATGGTGCAACTGTAGCCACCATGTCCTGTATCAGCCACTTTTTGAAACTCCCTAGTTAGTCATCAAAGAGCTTAGTGGAGACAGCAAACTGGGAGCCTGGTCTCAGAGATGGCTCCGTGTCTCCTGCTTCCAACTCTGTCACTGGTTTCATTGAGTAAAACTTACCAGATCTCCCTCAAGAGAACAAAATTGTCCTTTTGCAGAGCATTTTAAGAGCTATGTATATTAAAAAAAAAGAAAAAAATATAAATACGGTGGAGTTTAACAGTTCAGCAAACAAAAGATTGTGTTTACTCCATACTTTCACCCTCAAACACAAAAAGCATGAGGTTTTGGCCTATCTCCTTTTCTATTTTTGGCCATTACAACAGAAAGAGCTCCAACAAACATGGTGGCTTTCTGATTCAGTGCAGGGGTTTTGTTGTTGTTTAGATTTCTCCTGTGCAAACAATGCCTGAAGACATCAGGCCAAATTTATCCCTGGATTAACTCCACTGACGTCAATGTAATTACACTAGGAATTAATTTGCCTCACTGATATCATTTGCTGGATCCTATATCTACTTCCAAAATGCAATTAGAATCCAATTTCCTCAATCTTTTATTTTGGAGATAGGCAGCTTGAGTTTCTTCACAAAGATACTGGTCTAACAAAAAAAGTAACTATTTCCTGTCATTGGCATTTGCACCAGCAAAATGGAGAGCAGGCTCAGAGGTTTTGCACTGTTTAAATGGCAGCCACCTGCTTGTTAGCATTGCAGTGTAAACACAGACTGGGAGATCTGCAGTCTTAGTTTATCACCCTTTATTTTCTTTTTGTAGTTTTTGGTTCATTCCACCAGACAAAATACAACAAACCAATTGATTTTGCTGTGAATTTACTGTGTGGATCTCTACTCTATGAATCTGTTGTATAGTAATGCCATTACTCGGAGAATATTGACTTTCTGTATGCCATTACAAAAGATTACTGGATCAGAAAATATTGAGCAAATGTTTATTATATTAGGTTTTAACAGTGACTCTATTAATCAATGAACCAGCTGTCTCAACATTTGCACCAGACCCAGGTACAGGTTACCTATATATAAGCTTTTTTAAAAGGATATCATGTTTCTATCTAAAAGCTTCTGTATCAAACTCAATAATTTGCTTGAACACAAAAAATGAACAGATCTCATTAGGAAACCTAGAAAATAGTACAAAAAAGAGGATAAGAGTGTTTTAAAGTAATTATTGAGGAAGCCATAAGGGTGAGCAATTTCCCACCTGTTACAGCAGTTGGCAGGTCTGAATGTGCTTTCTTGGTGGAAGCTATGCTGAACCGCAGCAAAATACGCCCATCGTTAATGCTAGGAGAAGCTGGAACTGAGATTTTGCTCACCACTTCATGGCAGCATTTGTAATTTTTTGCCAGGAGTGAAAATATTAAACACAATAAAATCCCTTTTCTTCATAAATGTGTTCTGTATCTCCTTGCCTCTGGGTCTTATGCATAAAAGTGTAGCAATCAAAAGTGCAAATATTGCAAATAACAGAACAAAAATTTATGACTCACAGAAAGAAAAGGCAGGAAAAGACAGCATGGAGCAGGGGCAAAAACTAGAAGAAAAATGAAATATTAGCAATTATTCCAGAGTTAACATAACCCAGTAGACGTGGCTCACACCAGCATTGTCAGTCTCTGAGAAAACACAGGGATAGACTATAGTCACTTCTCTTCTAAGCGATCGCATTTATTACATCCAAGCCACTAACACACTATCTATAGCAGCAAATTTCCCATGAGTAGAGGGCAACCATGGGCAAGGCCACCCTGGTCCGTGGTGCCCAGGTCGCACCAGCTGGAGAAGGGGTAGAGCCCCACTAAGAGAGGGGCTGCATTGGGCCAGCCATGGGGGCTCGAGCCGAGATTGCAGCAGCTCTGCATGGCACAGCTGTGCTGGCTGATTGAAATTCCTTCATGGTATAGATTAAAGAAATGCTGATGTGTATGTTAAGGAGAAATGTCTACCCCTGCTCTAAAAGCCCTTGGCATAGCTATGCTTTGTCAGTTTTAGCTGTCCTGTGCCTTTCAGTTTTATTCTCAAGTCTTTTATACATGGGGTAAGGCTTCCTGCTCTAACAAGGCAAAGAGAAGGCATATTCCCCAAATCTTTCTCAGATGTGTCTGTATCCTGGCTCAGCGTGTCTATAGATAAGGGGAAAAGAAAGGAAAGCACATTGGAGCAATCTAAGGAGATATAATTTTCTTTATACATAATACGCCTATTTTCCAGGCATCAAACCAGATTTTAGATAAATCATCCTACTTCCCTCCTCCTCCAGGTCTTACTCCAGCTATAAACATGCTTCACATGGGGAAGCATGGCTGGCACCAGGCCTAACCAGATCACAAAACAATTTATATAAAAGTTTGGACCTGAGCAGTCTCGTGGAGGGAACTCTACTTAATCATCACAGAGACCAGAACTGAAACAAAATTTCCTGGCCCACGGTTTTTGGAGGTTACTCTAGGCCTCTGGCTAAAAGTTAGTCATTAATTTGTTGACTGTGTGGCCAGCGTACCAGGGAGAGCTCTCTGGATAACAGAGAGTTTCAGCATGGAGGAGATTTGTCAGTGCCTTCTCCTGTAGCATAAGCTAAAAATGGCACTAGAAAAGTAATACAGGATCAGATCCTCTTTCTCTGGCATATAGGCTCTTAACCCATGAACAGCTCTCTGGGAATTGAGACCTCCACCCCACTATGGTGAGAAAAAACCACCTCTATAAGCAGAAAGTTATGACCTTCTCCCTGACTCCTCCTCCCTGTTCTCTTTTTGAGCAGCTTATAAAACAAAGAGAGAGACTTCTGGAGTTGTCTCCAGCTCCTGCAGAGTTTCCATGGACACTGGCTGCCTAAATATCGTTTTATGTCTTAAGGGAGAAAATGTATCTCCTGCTCTAATTCAGGGGGTTCATTCCTTTGAATGAAAGCCCTGTAGAGCCTTGCAGAAAAGACTGCTGGAGCGTACCAAAATTGAGAACTGGTTTACTTGTCCCAAGTAGCAGGAACAAACTGCTTGACTGGAAGACAGAAAGCTCCACGAAGTGACCAGGGCAATCACAAAAGCATTAATACATAAATTGATTGTGGTTTTGGTTTTTTGTTATACACTGTAAATATGCTATACAAGACAGATACGTACTTTTTAACAGCACCTCATCTTAGGGCAAATTTTGGACCATTTTGCTGTTGTTATACATTGTATGAACAGCAATAGGTTATAGGGGTGGCATCTAAATTGAGAGCTGTTTAGACACAAAATCAACAGACTTCCTGGACTGAGATAGCTCACAGTCTATGCTTCTACACATTTTCATACTAAATCCGGTCACTGATGTCTCACCGTTCAAAATGTACTGATTATTACTCAATACTAATAATTTGTAAAACTCTATTGCTCAGAGGTGTGTAAATCGAGCAAGCGTATTAGAATTTGGTAAATTTTGCCAGCAATTACTCTGCCTCCAAATTAGATGCATGGATATGTTCCACTTTAACTATATTTGACATCTGTTGAGTGCTTTGGGGATATTGGTGATGGGAAGAGAGGCATAAGGTTAGGGTCATTGCTTAAGGGCAGCTCTAGTGCATGTTATTTCTTTGATCATATATTTATGCTTTGAGAGAACATAAAGGAGTCTGTTCTCCACTTGATATACGTATCTAAGTGCCATTGATGCTAGGGGACTCAGATTACTAGTTACAGGTTTGCACCACAGTCCTTTTTGTATATTAATTAGCTTGAGCATCGCATAAGGCTATTTTGATAGGGACACTTAAAAAGTACAGTCTATATTACAACCAAACTCATGTCTCCTTCCATGGGAGCCCTGCCTTCTGTCAACATTTTGCCTTAGGATGGACCAAAGGACTTTCTCCTCCCACCCCCTACAGAGCATCCGTCGCCTCCACTTCATGTTTAAAAATCAACCCAGACTCTTGGCAATGCGAGATGAAAAGCCAGGCGAAGCAGACTAATGCAGAGTTTGTATTAACATTTTGATTCGATCTAGGTTTTTACAATGATGAATGCTCTGAGACAGGTTCCTGAAGTGCTACGTCAGGAGAAAACACCACTGAGTTGTAAGCAGAAAAACTGCACACAAGTCTCAGAATTTGCTTTACAGACTTTACCTTATCTGTTAAGTAAGCAGGAAATTATGTTATTAACGCGAACAGAAAGGCAAGATTTCTTCCCAGAACAATGGGCTGTGGAAGGCTATTCATAGAGTTGTCGCCTGTGGGACTCCCATACTGATGCACATTTTCACCCTCCACCACACCTGGGCAGAAATTTTTCCAATGACTTCTGCACTGTGTATATATTTTGGCAGAGAGCAGTTTACTTCTGAAGGCTTTTAAGATTGGTGATAAATGTGCAAATGTCATGCATACAAATATAACATACACGTCAAATATCATAAGAGCGTTAAATTTACCTATCTGGCCTCTGGGTTCATTTCAGCCCTTTTCACTCCCATTTGCCCCCTCAGTGCTATTTCCTGGCCCAGCTCAATTAAAGGACAAATTCACCCCCGCGCATGTCCTAGGGGCCCTAATGAAGTCAGCTGTCAAACTCCCATCATGCAGCTGCCCGGCTGCAGTATCTGATGGCCACTTGTCAGCTGCTTCACCCAGTCAAACCCAGACAAAGGCTCCTTTGATGGGCTGCCTTTCTCAAATCAATCTACACCTTCTCCTCTTGGACTTCAACATCTGCTTCAGTGTAATTTGATTTTATATTCAGTGCAGCCTGACCCTATTGATAAATTAAATCTATCTGAACCTGATATCCTCATGCCACCAGGGGGTAAATGACTTGCTGTTTAATTTTGGCTTTTGCCAGACGTGACATGGTATCAATACTGACTCTTTTTTGTGTGTGTTTGGGTCATTACTTGAATAATTTAGGCTCCAGATCACAATTAGGCTGGGGGGAAGGAGGAGCAAGCCTTTTCAGAAGTATGTACAGAAAAGTAAATCAGAACAATTCCTTGTAGGATTTTAGCATTACTTTCCATAATCATTATTTTTCCTGATGAGCATGTTTTATTGCTCTGCCTTCCAGGTGTATTTGGACACATTAAAAAAAACCAAGCCTTAAAAAAAAAAAAGCAAGTAACATTAATTTATAAAATCTCTAGTAACTAGAATAACTACCCACTGAAGACTGTTTTCCGTGTAGGCTGAAATGGAGGATTCTTCTCATATGCACACAATTTCTTTTTGTAAACAAATAAAACACACATACACACGAAAACAAATGAGAAAATTCCTGGAACTGTATATACCTCGGAACTGTATACACCTCATTTGATAAAATCTTTGCAACGCTTCAAAATTAAAATAAATACAATACTTTAGCCCCACAACATCCTATTTTATCGGTGAAAAAAATTAGGAGTCTACCTTTCTAGGCACTCCAGCACTTTTCCCTCAAACTATTGAGATTTTACAGAGTTATTTACTTATTTTTTTCTTTCAGAGCAGCCTGAAAACACTCTGAGATCTCCTGCCCTCACACACACCTGCCTCCTTCACCAAAGACTTGTTGATCCCACCTTCTCCTCTTAATCTGCTTCCTCCTTCGCTTTTCCCAGGCCAGGAGGGCCACCTGCAATCATGACCCTGCTCAGGGCCAGGGGAAGCAGCTCCAGGCCAGTGGGAAACAGAGCTTGTAAATAAATGTATATGCACAGAGAGCACCCTGAGGTTCTTTTGATGAAGAAGAAAAGTGTTTTCTTCTCTTTTCACTGTTTCCAGCTAGCTGGGTTTTCAGAAAAGGACCTTACTGTTCAGGAGCCTTCCACTAGTTTTTAGTAAGCCCTGAGGAACGTAGGAATGGGCAGAGCAGAGGCCCTTGGAGGGTGCCTGGATGGTGATGCTGCTGAGAGGAAGGCATCCAGAGCTGCAAGTGCTGGGTTTTACTGGTGTTGTGGGACTGGCTTGGGCCACAGCATGACCATTTCCCAACACAGTGAGCAGTTGCCCCAGGGGCAGAAGGGCTGCCAACTTCCAGTGCGTCTCTCAGCTGCCCTTTGCCGGCCCTGTGTTGCCCTCAGGCTGCTGTTTGAAGACAACTGGTGCACACTCAGCTCTCCTGGGATGGCAGCTATGGGACGAATGAACTGAAATTCTCAGCAAGCTGTCTGGCAACAAAAAACAAAACAAAAAAAAGGACTGAGAACATCTGAGGGTAGGCACCAATTCATCACTACACAATGAACTGGGATCCTCAGTCGTTAGTACTATTGCTCAACAACTCCTGTTATAAAACTCTTTTCCCCAGGAACTAACAAACATTGTAAAACCTTCCTCAAGTGGGATAAAATTTTCCATGTGGTGTTATCTGGTCTGGGGTTTCTCTTCTTTTTAAAACAGTTTAAGTTACAGGATGGAGTGTCCCCTGATACTCATCTCAACTTCCTCACTCAAGGTGGAAATAGCTTCTTTGCTTAATTATCTTCTATTTACACCCTGAGCAACCAGGGCATCCTGGCTCCACCATCACATGAGGACATCTTGCTGAGCCACTTGTCCATGTTGAATCTCCTAACTTTCTTGAAATCAGAGCATCTCTTTCCTAGGGTGCGTTTTGCAAGGGTGGTTTACAAGAGGTTTCTCACTCCTCCGCTCTCTACATGTGCATGCAGCGTGTTTGCAGACACAGTCCCTGGGGCAGCTCTAGCCACTGTCAGCTTTCTGGTCTGATGCCCGACTCAGGCACCAGAGCATCTGCGGAGTCCTTTCTGAAGTGATAGCAGGATTGCGGTTTTAAACTTCAGACTAAACCTAACAGTTTAGTTTGGATTGATTTTTATTTTTCACTTGGATAGCTGAAATGTAAACTTTTATCCACTTTAAATGAAGAGAAAATGTCAAAGTAATGGTGTATCTATGAAGAAAAACACCCTTTATTTGTGTTTGAGATCTAATTACTCAAAGACTTTTCTCAGCTGTTGTGTGCTAGCTCTACAGTGCCTTGACGGTGGTTGGAAATTGTAGTTGTTTTTCAAGGAGGAAAAGACTCTAGACTACAATCTTTTCCAGTCACTGATGTTGCTCAGTCTTTTGTAAAGGACTAAGTCCTTTACAAAAAACAGAAAGCAGCCAGTGACCACTATCAGGATTACTCTATTTCAAAGAAATGCCAGTAGATGTATTTAAAACAGGGCACCAAAGTGCCAAAACATGCACTTATTATTTGAATTACATTTAGTCCTTACTTACAGTGGTGTGTAGTGGAGTGAAGTGCACAGATGCACGAGTCTAGAAGAAAAATGCTGTGATCCATCTTCCACCATGCTGAGTTTTGTCTACATTCCCCTCAATCTAAGAAACCCTAAAAGTGTCCAGTAGGAAAGTGCAGAGGGCAAAGCCAGGTCCCTGTTTGCCAAGCAGAGTGGCCGAAGACCACCACTCCTGTGGGGAATCAGCTATGTTCATTGAGAGGACGTGTATATCCTCACCCATGAATGTATCCGCACACAATCTGCAAAATTCCTTAAACCAAATTAACTACTCAGCTTTGACTGGATGCCGACAGAATGACCTTAGGAGCTGATATTAAGTGCTTGTGGTTCCATGCTGGTCTCGGTTGTGCCTGCTGACCAATATTTTGGAAACACAGTAGTTTTGGTCCAACATTCAAGTAATTTCCTAGGATTGCGCTCATGGAAGGGCTGTCTCACAGTGGTAGCCTCAGTGCAGTCAGCCTGGGGGCTGGGTCCTTAGCACAGTGGAAGACATTTCCTCTGTCACTGTAAGAGCTATTTTCAGAAGAGGATATAATCACTGTGCTTTGGTCTGTGTGGTTTTTTGTTTCAGAATAGGAAGAAAACTCAGCAAGTCAGCGTTAGCTACCCTGGGTTTGGGAATGATTGCCTGTGTCTTTCCATTCAAACCCCATCTTTGCTGCAACCCAATGCAACATCTTAGCAAGTCTAGAGCATAACAAGCTGCTCCCCAGAAACTCTGCATCTCCCAGTCTTGTCCAGAATGAGGACGAAAATAAACAGCTAGCAGCTACTAGCACATCTGCCCGCTTGGAGTGGCGCAAAGGTGTACTGCATGTTGAAAGGGCAGCGCAGCAGCACCACTTCCAGCTGCAGCTGCAGTTACAGAGCAACTGTTAGAAACACCATGAAACCATCTCATCCTTCCTAAACCTCTCTGATGGTCCCTAATTCGTTTGAGCTTTTGGGCATGATGGTAGATCTTGCTTACAATATTCAATTTAGATATGTATATATACATATATAAAATATAATTGAATAGATAATAATTTTATAAAAAACTTAGATATTATTTCAGTGAAAACACTGAAGGAGAGAAAATGCTTCATTTTGGGTGCAAATATAATGTCTGTAAAGCAGCTGCTATTAAATAAGTTTTGACAGCTGTCGGAACTGACAGCCAGTGGTACTTCCACTGTTGCCGTTATAAATCTATAGGAGCTTTTAAAAATATAAGTATCCTCTTCCAGCTGTTGTAGTTAGGAGGATGAAGTTACAGCTTGTATGAATCTTCAGCTCTTAGTTCTGCCATTTAATCTGCATATTCCTGGAGGGATTGCAATGTGACAAAACTGCTTAGAAAACAAATGAGGTAACACCTTCTGTCCATTGGTAGTTACTCTGAAAGTCCACTGACTTCATTGGAGGTAATTTCAAGTTGGACTCAGTTCTTCCATTTAAAGGAAAAAAAAAACTTTATAAAAACTCATATTCTTGCCCAGAATCCTGTTATTAAGATGAATCATAGAATGGTTTGGGTGGGAAGGGACCTTAAAGATCATCTAGTTCCAACCCCCCTGCCATGGTCAGGGATACCTTGTACCCCAACCTGATCAGGTTGCTCAGAGCCTCATCCAACCTGGTCTTGAACACTTCCAGGGAAGGGGCATCCATAACTTCATTTGACACCCTGTTCCAGGGTCACACCACCGTCACAGTAAAGAATTTCTTCCTACTATCTAATCTAAATTTACCCTCTTTCAGTTTAAAACCGTTACCCCTCATCTTATCACTACACTCCCTGATAAAGAGTCCCGCCCCAGCTTTCCTGTAGGCCCCCTTCAGGTACTGGAAGGCTGCTATAAGGTCTCCCCAGAGCCTTCTATTCTCTATGCCAAACAAACCCAACTCTCTCAGCCTGTCCTCAATAGAGGAGGTGCTTCAGCCCCCGATCATCTTCGTGGCCCTCCTGTGGACCCGCTCAAGCAGGTCCGTGTCTTTCTTATGCTGGAGGCCCCAGAGCTGAACACAGTACTCCAGATGGGGTCATACGAGAGCAGAGTAGAGGAGAAGAATCACCTCCCTCGACCTGCTGGCCACGCTTCTTTTGATGCAGCCCAGGATGTGATTGGCTTTCTGGGCTGCTAGCACACATTGCCAGCTCATATTTAGTTTTTCATCCACCAATACCCCCAAGTCCTTCTCAGAGCTGCTCTCAATCTATTCATCGCCCAGTCTGTATCCATATTTGGGGTTGCCCCAACCCAGGCGCAGGACCTTACGCTTGGCCTTGTTCAACTTCATGAGGTTCGCATGGGCCCACCTCTCTAGCCTGTCAAGGTCCCTCTGGATGGCATCCCTTCCCTCTACAGTATCAACCACACCACTCAGCTTGGTGTCTTCCACAAACTTGCTGAGGGTGCACTCAGTCCCACTGTCCAAGTCCCTGACAAAGATGTTAGATATTACTGGTCCCAATACAGAACCCTGAGGGACACCACTTGTCACTGGTCTCCACCCGGACACATAGTCGTTGACCACAACTCTTTGAGTGCGATAGTCCAGCCAATTCCTTATCCTCTGAGTGGTCCACCCATCAAATCCATGTCTCTCCATTTTAGAGACAAGGATGTTGTGCAGGGCAGTATCAAATGCTTTGCATGAGTCCAGGTAGATGATGTCAGTCGCTCTTCCCTTATCCACCAATGCTGTAATCTCATTGCAGAAGGCCACCAAATTTTTCAGCCATGATTTGCCTTTAGTGAAGCCATGTTGGCTGTCACCAATCACCTCTCTGTTTTCCATGTGTCTTAGCATAGTNACAGAGGTGAGACTGACCAGCCTGTAGTCCCCCAGGGTCTTCCTTTTTTCCCTTTTTAAAAATGGGGATTATGTTTCCCCTTTTCCAGTCACTGAGAACTTCACCAGCCTGCCACAACTTTTCAAATACGCTGGACAGTGGCTTAGCAACTTCATCTGCCAGTTCCCTCTGGTCCCTTGGATGCATCTCATCAAGGTCCCATGGAATTGTGCACATTCAGGTTCTTTAGATGGTCTAGAACCTGATCTTCTCCGATGGTGGGCAGTACTTCATCGTGAACACAGCACATAGATCCCAAGGTTAAGTGTTGTCCCTGCACAGGACAAGCCACTTTTGCTCAATATTCAGTTGCAAGATGGCTTTGTTTTCTGCAGTATGTGTCTAGAAGGCACTGTTCTCATACAGCAAGGAAAAGTAGAGATGTCTGTGGGAAATGTTTTACTTCTTTTCTAAGAGGGGAAAAAAAATCCATATGCAAAAACCAGCCAACCAGAACTACTTTAATAAGTCAGTGGTTGAGTGTACACAACTTAAAAGGAAATCAATGATAATCTCACTTCTGAAAATCTGTCCTTACTCACTGGAGCATATTTAAATTTCATCAACCTCACCTAACCCAGTCATCCTTATATGCATAGCTATATCAGTGGAACTAAGCAAATAGTTAAAGGCAGAGATACACTTATGAGTCTTTTTAATAAAGATGGTTATCTGCCGTTAGTGTAAAGAGCAGTTTAATTTATACCTACTGATAATTATCCACGCACTCAGATGCTATACTGAGAACATGCCTAAATGAGACTAAAAGTTGGCTGCTTGACATACTAGTTCATAATATTTCTTTTACATTAAAAAAAGGCAAAAAAAATTCTGCTAATTCTTTTCAAGACATTGAAGAGGAAAAACAACTCCTTCATTGTGCTTTTACGCTGGAACAAGTCATCCACTCCTTTTTTGTTTCACTGGGGTTTTACTTTTTTACTATAATCTCCCTTGCTATTTCTGTTTTAAGATGGCCAGTATTTCCAAGTATTTCATTTGGCAGCGTGAATGTGAGTGTGGGAATGAGTGGCAAGGAGAAGCGATCTCCAAAGCTGAGCTATTTCTCTATTATGACACGAGGCATGTATTTTATGGCTGCCTAATCTTTGCCGTAATAGCCCTCCTCACTCTACCCAAACATCTCTAACTTATGTATCCTCTTTCTCTAATAAGATACAACTTAGACAATCAGTCTTGATTTAGTATTTAGCAGATGAGCAGTGCTGAGATTAAAACTAAGAGGTTTAAGACAAAGAAGTATCACGTCTCAACAGGCTAGAACAGCTTGGACATGCAATTACCTGGAATTATGATATGAAAACATTAAATAGCAACTAACTCATTTTCTGTTTTCATTACATTCGCGTTTGCTGCTGTTTTTCCTTACAGATATTCTTAATTTGTTTTTATTTATTTAGCCCAAGAAGTACCCCTCATATATACCATCTAGTGGGATAATGTAAGTGGTCACCAGGATTTTTCATAGCTCTTTTATCTGATAAAGACTACCAAACTGGTGTGATCTGGAATCATTAGTCAAACTACTCTCTAACCAGAGAGGAATCCAGCCAGCACTCATGCAGCACTGTGGTGTGCCCACTTGATGCAAGTGTACCTCATTTAAAGAGAGTACAAAGTTGATCTAGCTTTGAAAGAGAAGCATTGAATCACTGGACCTCTTCCTGGCAGCTCTAAACGATTGACAGACATCAGCCAAGAAGTACACGACAGTAGAGGCTTACCTTTTTCATGAATTCTCTTCAGATAACTGTTAACTCAGCACAATTTAGGACTCTGTGAGAGGTGAAAAAGATTTACTAGAGGGAAAGTATTTATGTAAGGAACATAACAGAGATTTCCTTAATGACTCAACTCATTGATGCAGTCAGGCTAGTTCATCACATACACTCTTAAGGAGAAAATCAAGGGAGATGGGAAATCTTCCTTCTCTGTGGCTAGCTGGATTCCCCTGCCTAACGTGACTGGTTCTCTAGAAATGTGCCCCTCACTTCTAATGGCAAGAGAAGGTTTAAGTGCAATGAACAGACAAGGCAACTTACTAGTTTGTTTTCTTCTACTATATATGCATCTTCTTTTGAAATCTTACTGTATATTAGCAATAGATCAGGTTATTTTGCACCTCCTTTACTCCTTTATTATATTTCCTCTCTATTCTGAAGTTTCCTACTAAAATTACTTAAGGTCTGTCACAATTTATGTGATAGTTTATAGTGTAAGAGCCACAATTATAGAACAAAACTGCAAACTAAAGAAAGGGGGGAAAGTCGACCTCTGAAAAGAAAGGAGAATAAAACGTCAGTGCAACCATGATATTGACTGCTTTCTACATAAATTTAATTGCAATCCATTTGGGAACAATTTGTTCATTATTCAAAGTCATTAATCTACACTTTTTTTGCAAACAGCTGCTAAGATTTGGACTCTGTTGTGACTGCTTATGCAGGTCATTCGGTATGACTGACCCATCATCATTAAAGGTTCTTACCATGTAGCTCTCATCCTACAAGTATTCTGAAACACTATTTCACAGCTGGTGGTTTTATCAAACATTCCTGCTAGAAAAATACATTTTTCATAAATTTCAGGGGACAAAACACCATAAAAGCTTACAGACACCACCAAATTGGTTTTTTTTCTTTTTTTAGCATTGTGTAGCTGGTTTAAAAAGAGGCTTGCAACATTCATCAAACTCTACATGGGACGTATATTTCCCCACCCTACAAACAACATTTCCATCCTTTTCTGTTTCTGGCATCCTCAAATCTTAAAAAACAAAATCTCCCGCGAATTTATGGCCTACTGTAACTAGACCTACAGCAGTTGTAGCATGCTATGATCAAACTGGTTTTTGCTAATGCTTGTCCAACAGCAGAATATCATACAGCAGCAATGTAGTGGTTTGTTATGCAAATCAGTAGAATATGACATGTAGAAGAGTAGCTGGTGTTGGCAGAGGGAACCACCTTCAAAAATAAATTTAAAAAATCAACACCTGATATGAACCTTTCATACTTCTATGAAATATTCGTTTCATGTTCCTTCACTCCCTTAAATCAAGACCTTTGGTAGGGTAATTATAAGTGTTAAGAGCTAAGTAAAGTCATTGGTTTCAATTGTTTTTTTTTAATTAGGCAAATTTCTTACTCATAAACCTGCATGCTAAAGGCATTCTACTGGACACACTTAAATAGGTCAGTGATGCTCAGCTGCGATGTTATATATGAAGGGAGAAGAGGAGAGCAAGGGAGAGATAGTGGAAGCAGGTTGCCTGGGAGATGACTTACCTCAAAACAGACTGGAAAGGAGCACATGTCAGGGCTTGGGGCCAGAGCGGAGGGGTGAAGTCAGTCTTCATAGCCCTAGGCTTAACTGATATGTATTCATTAAGAGATTCAGTGGTTGTTGTTGTACAGGTTCATGGAAAGTACAGTATACCAAGTTCATACTTGACTCTAATGCTTCAGTTTGCTCAGTTCTGACTTTCAATAGCATTTTAAACAAACCTCAGACTTGCCGCTGATGAAAAGGAGTCATCTGGAAGCATATTACATTTGACTGGCCCCAAGAAATCTACCAAAAGAGAGAAGGTAGCCCTGGGAGTACTTGCTTTAGGAACTTGCTATGATTTACATTTAAAACAAGGAATGTTTCAGCAAGTAAACAACTTGTTGGATTAAAGAAGTTCAAAGTTCCCTCTGCCTTTATCTAATTCCCTCTTTGTTTTTGCAGTGGAATATTAATCAATGGAATTGATTCTGAACATGATTTCATAACATCATTTTTTTGCCTAAACATTCTCAGCTCCATGGCTTTGTATCAGACTCTTAAGTCCAGTTTTCTTTTTCTCCTCTTCATCCTTAAAAGCTTTGCCATCAAGATTTTAAGATGGTAAATCCTAGGAGAATAAAACACAGGCTTCATTAAATTTGTTAATGATAAACTTTTTTCCTACAGGAATTTTCACCGCAGCTTGCAAAAGTCAGAAGGTATCAACGGTGTATCATAAGATCCACACAGGCTGGAGTAAATACACCAACATATAGACAAGAGCATAATGCAAACACATTATATGCACAGATAGAAACCCAAAGGCATGTCAGCATCACTGTATTTCATGCGTAATTTAAGAGTCTGGAGTCCTACACAGTTTGAACTCTAATAAAACTGGCTTTCAGGGGAAGGGGGGTGAATATCAACTTTACTAACTAGCATTTTGAGGGAGAGAGCAAATCTTACTTGCAAGTGTGTCAAGTTTGGAGTATGGTTCCTACCAATAAAGATAAGGCTAACATCCATTAAGGGAGCTGAAACATTTCTCTTTGATATTTTAAGCAAAATGTTTAATGCCAGAAATATGACTTATTTGTAAAAGCCTTGATTTTTAGTTTTAAACCAATAATTCATTTTAAAAGGACCTGCAGAAATATGATTAAGCAAAAGGTTACTAAAAGCTGAAAGAAACATTTTGTTTCAACCAAGGGGAATTTAAGTTGATGTGAAGTTATATTTTTCATTTCACTCAAAATCCTCCAAAAATTCTGGTTTTGTTTGACCTTAACCACAATATTTCCTTGAACTTTTTTTCCCTAACTATTATTTATCCAGACTCTT
>VYZW01002515.1:77103-99797 GCA_013401315.1 Balaeniceps rex | reverse complement strand
CTGTGTGTTTTGGGTGAGGAAGAACAAAAACTATGCAATCTGGTCCAGGATTACGAACTATAATGTTTACCTCCTCTGGCTGTAATTATTTTATACTGACGTTCAGTCTGGACATGATTTAGGTATGGCACATGGGAAGGTTTTCACACTGCCTCCTTTAGGCTATTTGAATTATTTGATCAGCGTAGGAGCTTCTAAATAGCAACTTGAAGCACCTGATTAGGTGTCTAAAATGCAGTCGTATGAATATGCCCCGTCGTCTTGGATAGGAAAAGAGATCATCTTTGGCAAATGAGTGAAGAAAACTACCTGGGGAAGCCAGATTACGTGAAGTAAGAAGCAGAACGATAGCATCTCTGCTGTTACTGGTGTTGGATTGAGAGACAAAATAGGCCTACCTGAAGTCAGTTTGCTCTCGCTGCAGGGAGCAGTGGCAGCATGAAACTTTCATTAACTTTTTGCTCCTTTGTGCTGGAACAGAGTTTAGCGTGAGGAGAATATTAAGTTTGTTCTCATGACTTCACTTCAAAATGTATCCTCATCTCTGTGAAATAGCGGTTACCTGGTGCTCTCACACTGCTGCACTCTTAATCTTCCAGGACTACAACTAAGCAGTCAGATCAAGGGGTGCCTTGTGACGTCATCTGCTGACAAATACGTGAAAATTTGGGATATCCTGGGAGACAGACCAAGTTTAATCCATTCCAGGAATATGAAAATGGTAGAGTAATACTCATTTCTTGATTCCAAGAAGGTTTATATATAAACTATGTTTGCTTAATCTTTTTTGGCTAACTTGAATCTTGTTTTACATAACGTAACATCTTTTAGGAAAAAAAAATGATCACATCTGTGTATTCTGGGTAGATCGTGCTCATTACAGTCCAGTATTCAATTCAACATGTAATTGGCAGACTGCTTCAAAGCCTCAGACCTGAATACCAGATACAGTGTTCCGAGTAGAATTATAGGTACTCCAATGTGTATCTGCCAGGTTCAAGACAAAGATGTGATTTACTGTTTGTAATTTGACTTTAATTTTGTGTCTTTACAAAATAAGTTTCAGGGAACTTATAGAGCTTACATTTGTTAAAACTTGCTTGGTGAAAGTATTTTCAGATGACAAATTCATTTTAGGATGATATTTTTTAAAACAATCCTCCTCTTCCTGCCTCCCTCGCAGGGTGTTCTCTTCTGTGCAGCTTGCTGCCCTGACTTCCCATTTGTTTTTGCCTTTGGAGGAGAGCGAGAAGGGCTGCGTGTTTGGGATATAAGCAAGATTTCTGCAGGTAACATTCTCATTTCTTTGAATCTTGTGGTTCTCCCCTTGCCCTCAGGGTGTATTTGTGTATTCAGTAATGTATTGTAGCTCTGAGGAACTGTAGGTTAATATTTTTAAATACCCCAAGACTGCCTATGTGTTCATGTTTTCAGCTTCAAAAAATGTGGGTTTTTGTCTAACTTGGAGAACTGAGTTTGCCATACGATTTATTTTCTTGTAGCTGAAGTATAATATCTGATTTCTTATAATACCTATGTTTTACTTTTTTCTTAATGTTCCTGATGTAATCAAGTATCACATTCTCCAATACCTGTAGGGATAAAAGTGATAGTTTTGATCGGTTGTTGTAGCTACATGTAACTAAATGGCATGAATTTTTGGAGAAGGCTTTTAAGAGCTTGGTGGAAACCAGAGAGACTAAAACCAGAAATGAATTATTTAAACGTAATGTTTTACTCTACAAAACTCATCCATTTCACAGTACTTAGGTACAGGAATTATGCACAGGAAAACCTCTAGAGGTGCTCTGGGGGAGAACTAACAGGACTTGTAATTTAAGTATCATATGCGGGAGATTGTTGTGACATGCAAGCTTGAACTCCCTACTCGGGGTAAGGGGGAGAGCTTTAGAACTGCACCAGGTTAGGATTTCCATTCTGTGGTGTTCACCGTGCTATACCTGCTGTACTACTCTTGCCTCTGGAACAGTAAATGTAAGCGATCCCCTGATCTGTGTTGCAGTGAATGAAGTTTTTGGAAACAGAGAGAGACTTGTTCTGGCTAGTGCCAACTCTGTGGCTTGCAGCTCCGTGGCCGGCAGTAGCAGCAATGATTCGGAGACAGCAATGGAATCGTGATGGACCAAACATGACAAAATCAAAGTAATTAATGGGACTGCAACTAATGTGCATTCTACAAATCCCCCTGTTTGATGAGAGTTCATAGAAATGACTCTAGTGTCTTGCAATGTGCAGGCTGCTTCAACTCAGACAAAGAAACATGGTGATGTGGTTAAGCTCTCAGTCAGCAGAAGGTAAATATTTTCTAAAGGCATAAGGAAAAATACTTCAGACAACAGTTGTGTAATAAATAAACAAAAGCTGAATGAAATGACAAGTGTAAATAGATAATTTATCCTTAATTTAAGGCTAGATTTACAGATTTCTAATACCGATTTTAAAAGTTCTTCTATATAACTTTTGTAAGTCCTTAGAGTATTTCTTGGGCAGTAGGAGTCCCCGAGTAGAATCTTGAAATGTATTTGTCAGATCACCAATATCAAACCAGAAATATCCCAGCTCTATCCCGTCAGGATCAAGGGTTTCTTTTCCCTGGATCCACAGCACCTGAAGCTTATTGATGTTGCCTGTGTATGGGGTTTTTCTTCAAGCTCCAAATGTAATATATATAAAGAGAATTTGAACTGAAGTAAGGAGCTCAGAAGAGGAGGAGAGGCTGTCAGGATACAAAGCGAGGGTAGGGATCTCAGCTGGTCACTCACTGGTGAAAGCTGTCCATGTTATGTACTCAATGTTCTGAAGTCCTCCCAGGCATTTCTGCCTGAAACCTGAAGGCACAGAGGAACATTTTGAGTGTCGGCCTAACCACTGATGTAAATGCTTCGGTTATAGCATCAGGAACCTAGTCAAGGAATGTGACTCGAACAATTTCCTCACATTTATAATGGACACCCAAGTGCCTTACCCCAGGCCAGAAGTTAAATGATACTCTCATCCTCCTGTGAAGTGCTTCGCTCTCCACATACTGGAAGGTGTCTATTATAAAGTGCTGCTGCTGCAAAAATGCCCTGGGTGTTAAAGCAGCTGTAGTGTCGGTGCATGTAGTTGACAAGATCTTACCGCTGCTTTCCACCCTAGCTCATTGTAACTCATTCTGGTGAGGTAAAGCAGATCAGCACGAACTGCAGATGGGGAAAAGGCAGGGCTGCAGGTTTCCTTCCCATCTTAGCTGTTTCTAGTCTGATGACAGGTGTTTAGCATGGCTCTGCAGGAACAAAGAATATTTTGGATGTGGTGGGATTCCTGCCTCAGTCTCTCTGCCAAGCAATAGCAAACAATGTGTGGACAACAAACAACCAACTGTTTCTGTGAAGCTTAAGAAGGTGAAAGCACCAGAACCACCTCTGTTCAAGTGCTCTCCACTGAAAAGCTGCAAGTTTTTCAAAGCTTTCATTTGAAATAAATGCTGCGTGTTAAGCTCTTTGAGGGTGGTAATTTCTGTTCTCTCTACCTCTGGTATTCATTGGCACTGTAGCTCTAGAAGTTGCTTTTTGTTTGAGGAAGAAATTGCGTTACTGCAAGCAACGCATCTTCCCCTTGACTAAACAAAATCCCTCAACCTGTCCTTCTGGAGCTTTTTATTCACATACTGATCTCAGAGGGCAGGCATTATGCATTTTCAGATTTGAAGAACCCACGGAGCTCTCTAGGAAATACAGTGTACAGGGGGCAGTACAGCTGAACTTAGGCCATTTAGGGTAAGGACTGGAGCCTCTTTCACAAGTGAACCTCTAACTACCCCGTCAGAGAACAGAGCTCAGCTTACTGTTCTTTTACAGCACAGACAGAGGAGCTACACGGCAAAGCTACAAGGTTTAAAGACAAGGTCTTAGCTGCGCCTGTTCACGGAGATGCTCCTACCCACATGTTGTCCCAGGAGATCCTGGGAGAGGCAGATGATGAAAAAGTGGTGTTATTTCTCTTAGCATCATTATCAGAAATAGGAAACTTTTTTTCCAGAATGTGTAAATATTCAAAAAGAACATTAGAAAAGAGCCACATTTTTAATTTTTTTAAAAGAAAACAAACAGAATGAAATACATCTTCATTCTATAAATAATATTAGCAGCAAACCCTCCCATCACTCTAGGTGGTAAAAGGTTTACAGCACAAGAAGTAACATATACTGTAAACACTGTCTGATCATCTGTAAGCCTCTTCCTTACTGAGTCTATACAGCCTTCACCTCTTCACCTGCTTACATGTTCTAGTGAACTAGAGTGAGAAGAGTCAATAACTGTTCTCTAAAAGCCAATTATTGATTTTCTGTAGTGGGGTAATTGCTTTGTCTGCAAATGCTGATTTCACTGGCATTTTTTTTTTTTTAACCAAAGCTTTTTATTTTTAGAAGGAAACCTGAACAGTGACAGTCTTTGCTCTGTGCCAAACTACATCCTTCAGTTAACAAGTATTAAAAAGCAAAATGCATCAACTGCCACCACCATTTTTTCATTTGTTTTTCTTATTGTCATGGCTTTGGCAGTTAAGGACAGATGGCTTACAGGTCACTGCAATCACTTGACTACATTTCTGGTTTGTGGCTCTTTACTCAAAGGACTATGCAAGGTGTGTCATGTATCCCAGCACTGGATGGATTAATCTGAGTGATTTGGAAAAGAAGTATGCACAGTGTGTGTGGAAAAAAATCTCCTTGCCTCATATTTCCTTCTTAGCAACTGTTCACTTGTATGTGCATGATCCATTCTCATTCAGTGTTTTGGCTACAGAGTTTATTAAGCGGTGGTAGTGCGGGGACCAAAACAGAAGGAAAACTCCTCATTTGACATATGCTGTTGACTGGGGAAACAAGGAAGAGGGTTTTTTTTCCTTCCCCAGTTTTAACATCCAAGAAAATTTCCCTCTCTCTTCTCTTCATTTGTGTCCAGAGAGGGCATCACCTGTTGAATAGACTCCGTTGTTAATCCTACAGTCTTCAGAGTCTATTAATTCCTCCTCTGAATCCTCCTCCTCTTCCTCCTCTGGGGCTGACAGGCTGGATGTGGGGCCTTTACATATTTTTAAGTGGCGAGTGAGGTGATATTTGGTTAGATAAGCCTTGGTGCATTTTTCACAGACATAGTCCCTCTTTCCTTCATGTGAATTGAGATGCTTCTTCAGGTGATTTGTCCTCAGAAACAGCTTGTCACACTTGGGGCACTTGATCTGACGTTCTCTGCAAGACATGAAAAAGTTACAGTTTGCTCCGGCTGCAAGGCAGCTGATACTGTATTAAAGAGTGGGGTGGTGGTGACAGGAAGGGTGAAAGGGTCAGTCTTACTCCTAAAACTTACTTACTTTCAATATACTTGAAGGAGAAGCAGACCAGAAATAACAGCACTACTGCAGCACTGAAGTGTAAATACTGCTCAGTTTTCTCTTGCACAGTATGTACGCAAAGCCCCTCTTCTCTGTACCCCCCCTCCCAACATCACTGGCAAAAGTCAGGCTTTTTGGATTAACTGCTAGCTTGCAACGAACTGTTTTTCTTTCCTGATGATAAATTAAAGAAGAAAGAATTCTACAAGGGGTTTGTTTATTTTTTGAGTAGGACCAAACTCTGGTTAAGTTCCATGTTTTGGCAAGGGCAGAGTGTTGCCCTGGTGGAAAGGTTAGCCTCCCTCCTTTCCACCCTACATAAACGGGGGGGGGGGGAGAGGGAGGGGGGAGAGAAAACAAAACTGCTGAGTGTTAACAACCCTCAGTCTGTAAATGCTAAGCAGAGGCTTACCAGACTGCAACAGTCCAATTCTGTAGATGACTGTGCAAAACACCTCCCAGCAGTAGTGCTCCCGGCTCTGGCCGTAAGAACAAGCAGCAAAGCAAGTCAGTCTGTCTGTCTGTCTGCCCACCTCTCCCTTGCTCATGCTAGCTGCACTACGCTGTCTCCTAAGCAGCATGACAGAAGCAGCAATCGATTCTGAGTACAAGAACCAGATGCTGAAAATGAAATAAGCAGAGGCACTAGCTTTGGGCAAGCAGCCTTTAAGGGAGGACCTTAGATTGGGAGTAACTGAACAGGACGGAGAGATTCTCACAGCAAAAGGAAAGATCTGGCCTGGCAGAGAGCTGAGGGGCTGGGAGAGACCTGTAGATAACTGGAGGAGGACCTGGGGGTGGGGATTGCCCTGCAGGAAGCAGGAGACCAAGTGCATGAGTAAGACCTGGGAGGAGGCCAAGAGCTGGGCATGGCTGCACCCCACCCCGGTGCAAACAGAGAGGGAGACATCACTAACAACCTACTTGGTGAGAATAGCATTGACGAGTTTATGAATTTCATGGTCATGTTGGGACGTGGAAACAGTTCTCAGCAGAGAACTAAATGTGAATCAACTAACCCCCTCTCTCTTCAAAATTATGAACACACCAGAATGCCATTTCACAAGACGAGGTGCATGCCTGGAATTTACTGTATCATTAAAATGTTGCAAACACTAGAATAGGACAACTTCAGCCAGTAACAAGGAATTTGTCCAGATGGACCTCTCTGTCCTATACTCCCTAGGCCAAACTATTTGCAAACTGGAGATTCTCTCTCGGGCTGTTCAGCTTCATTATTTATTGCACTCCAACACATCCTGTGAGATGACTTACTGCGTGTGAGTGAGTACATGCTGCTTGAGGTCCTGCCTCCGCATGAACAGCTTTTCACAGTAATCGCACTTCAGATTCTTCTCCCCCGTGTGGATGACCATGTGCGACTCCAGGTGAGCCTTCTGGGTGAACGATTTGTCGCAGAGTGTACAGCGATAATTCTTCTGACCTAGGATTACATAGGTACACCCACAACTTGACAGTCAGTGTCCCAAGAAATACAGTAAGCAAACAAGCCTGACCACTTCTGAAAAATAAAATTTTACCCTGAAGAATGGCAGATTCTTTGTGAACAGGACCTGTTTCCTCCTGCAGTTCCTTCAGACTCAGCATAAAGGCCTACCCAGTTACAGTCTAGATTTAGCTATGCAAAAAAACCCAGGCATCTGACTTCATTTCATCATTCCCAAAGCTTTTCATCCCCTACCCCATACCCCCAAGCCAAAAAACCCACTTCATGCTACTGTTTTGAACCACTGAGCCCTTCACGTGACGCGTGGTTCTGCACTTTGTCCTTCTAAACACCATTGATTCCTCTTCCTCCAGCGCTTGTGGTCAGTCAGCCTTTCCTGTAAGATGGACTTTCTGCTTCTTGTCTACACCAGCTGTGCCTCCCTTTTCTGCATATCAAAACGTCACCAGTAGACTTGTAAATTTTCCAGCAAAGAGATTCATGCAAACACTTAACAAGGCTAGGCTTATCCAAGATGAATTTTTGAGCAAAAATAATGGTAGCCTCCTTTTTAATAGTAACCATGGTAGCCATCTAGTTACACCCCCATCTCCACTAATTTCCCACAGGAACTGTATTTCATGCCTTGCCGGAGCCCAACCACATTTGATGCACTGCATTGCCTTTGTCTAGAAAAACAAGTTCTCGTACCTAACAAACACACAGGTACAAAGCTCACTGGCTCTTTGGTAACTTCTATATTTTATCCCATTTTTCCACTTACCTGTAGTTCTTCCATTATTCTTTGCCAGAAATAGTTCAAAACCCGTGCACGCCACTGAATTCAGACTAAGTTTGAATACCACCTGAATCCCTATCCCACTGAGTATTCTGTGGGCATGTATACCATATTTGCACTTTATCAGTTTATTAAAACTGCTCACTACTGAGCCCACAGCTTCCTATGCTCGATGCAGGTGCACTGAACTCCCAGTTTTATTCCCTTTCCAGCTTTGTGATTTGCATTCTGTGATTCCCAATAGCTATTTCAACCTTACTGGAAAAAAAGAGGCAGAAATATTCACACTGTCTGTTGCTGGCCTGTGACTTGTCCTTCACCCTCTCTCTTATCCTCACTCTGCGTTAAATCCATGCCTTTTCATATTTCCTCTCTTCTTACACAGCTGAAAAATCTTTCACTATTTTGTTTTCCTCTTCTAGCGCTCATTCACTGATCTGCTGGCAATTCTCCCTTTATCCCCAAAGCCTCTAGTGATATCCGAATGCCCACAGAAGTCAACAGCGTGTTCAGACTTAAGTTTTGATGAGTGACAGAGCTGAGCCTTATCCACATCAGTCTGACCCCACAGTCACCAATTTCAGTCTTGTGCCATTTCCTTAAGATGAAAAACAATTCAAGTAGAAAAGAGGGGAAAGGTCTCAGCCCCATATTTAAGTGGACAACTGTCCACATTACAAGCTCTTAAGCCCAGTTGGCTTTTTCTCATGAGCAGAAGGGAACCCTTGCTTTATCATAGCTGCCAGCCCTGGATCTGCTTGTGTGGTAACAAAGGGTTTCTGTCTCCCAGATGAAGACCGACATTTTTTCCCAACTGTAATCAACTCATCAAATGCTTTTAGACATGGCACAATCAGCCAGAACACAGGTCTACATACTGTTCTATAAGCACCCACACTACTGAACACAGCACAGTCCTATCCCATGCCAACCAGCGCTCTCTCAGGCATTAGTTGGGGTCAGCATGGAGTAGAGATCATTCCTATGAACAGTCAGGATGCTGCCATTCTTAGAAAGGTAGGTCGAGGGAAGTGATTCTCCCCCTCTACTCTGCTCTTGTGAGACTCCACCTGGAGGAGTGCATCCAGTTCTAGGGTCCCCAGTACAAGAAAGACATGGACCTGTTGGAGCAGGTCCAGAGGAGGGCCACGAAAATGATCCAAGGGCTGGAGCACCTCTCCTATGAGGAAAGGCTGAAAGAGTTGGGGTTGTTCAGCCTGAAGAAGAGAAGGCTTCAGGGAGACCTTATTGCAGCCTTTCAGTATTTAAAGGGAGCTTATAAGAGAGACGGAGAGAGACTTTTTACCAAGGCCTGTAGTGACAGGACAAGGTGCAACGGTTTTAAACTGAAAGAGGATAGATCTAGATTGGACATAAATAAGAAATTTTTTTACAGTGAGGGTGGTGAGACACTGGAACAGGTTGCCCAGAGAAGTTGTAGATGCCCCACCACTGGAAGTGTTCAAGGTCAGGTTGGATGGGGCTTTGAGTGACCTGATCTAGTGACAGATGTCCCTGCCCACAGCAGGGGAGTTGGACTAGATGATTCTTAAGGATCCCTTCCAACCCAAAACATTCTACGATTCTATGTTTCTAAGAATTCTAAATTCTAAATCTAAATTTATGGACACAAGCTATGCCCTGCCAACTGGCCAAGGGCTCAGAGAGAACAGGTCTTGCCCCAACGTTTTACTAGCACAGGCATCTCTATAAAGTCCCCAACCCTTACCTGTGTGTATCTTGAGGTGTGTCCGTAAGTTGCTAGGATCACTGAAAGCTTTGCTACAGAAATCGCACTTGTGCGGCTTCATGCCCATGTGCCCCATGAAGTGGACGTGGAGCTTGGAAGGGGAGATGAAAGCCTGGGGGCACATGGAGCACTTCCACTTCCTTTCCTTGCCGTGGCCTGGCCCATGGCTGCTGCTGTGCCCCTGACTGGGGAGGTGGTTGTGAATATGGCTGCTCAAATGGGCCTTGAAGTCCGCATAAGAAGCGCATTCCTTTCCGCAGTGGCAGATGTGCACGTCCGGATGTTCGGGGACACCTTTGGGCACAAAAGCATAATTTTTAATGAGGCACAGCAAAGCCTAACAGAGCATGAGTGTGATCCATGTTAACACTTTGTGGTAGCAAAGCCAGCTGCAGCGATTTTCACCCCCGTTTCCTTTCAGCTCCGGTGCTTGCTTTTCAGCTCTTTTAGGTAGGCCATTTTAAATGTTTTGGGGGCCAAATTTTGGAATGGTTTTGAGCACAGCTCCACCAAATCTAAATTATCACAACCAAACGTGGGGGGCGATAGGACCATCTTCAGCTAGAAAAACTCCCTTAGCACCAGATGGATAAACAGAAGAAAACCAACCCTTTTTCTCTGAAACTGCGATCTTTTACTCCTGATCAGTGGAATTAGATAGTGAAATGTTTCTTTTAAACGATGGTACTCCTGTAGTCATGAAATGTAAAAGGAAACTATGACGTGCACCAATAGGAACTGAGAAGGAACATAATGCATTCCCAAGCCCAGAGATGGCACTAAAAGGGAATTCAAGCTGAGTACTCCCTGCAAAACCAACAAAGATGAGCGCTTACTTACCAAGCTGTCGTGCATAGTCCCGGCTGTAGTAAAAGAGAAGCTCGTGTTCAGGTGGGATGTCCCGAGAGGTGCAAAAGTACATTTTTCCATCGTGAGGATAAGCTACCAGATTCTGCTCTTCCCGGTTCCTACAGCAATAATGAGAGTTATGAAAAAAAGCTCTCCAGAAATAATAATGACTTTTTGAGAGAGAAAAAAAAAGAAGAAAATTCTTATAAATAGGTAATGAGAGAACCTCAATGCTTGTCAGCACGTTATAAAAACTTTCATGTCTATCACTTCTGCCCTTCTTTATTAAAGGAAAGGAAAACTGGACCTTGAGAGCCAATCTGCTCCACCGAATGATACATTTTTCACACCACTGCAATATCTTGCTGAGAAAATTATTAATAGACATTGAAATGGGCTGAGAGAAGAGAGTTTATGATCTCTTAAGAAACTACAAAAATATATATTTTTTTCTTATTAACCCCCTTAAGAAACAGAGAACACATGAGGGAGAAATAAATATCAGTAAAGTCTTAAAGCAAAGTTATCTTCAAAAATAACTCTTGAAAGGCATTTCCAAGAGGTGATAATTAATCTTCTGAAGCTGTATCTTGCATATGTTTGTTTGTTCCCAGTATCTGAAACCAGCAAAAGCTCTGTCGCACTGCAGTGGAAGATCAAGCATTAACTTCTTGACTCCTGCAATATGGGAGCAATGAAATGAATTGCAAGGGAAACCTACTTTTGTGTCACAGAGCAATAGGAGAGGTTCAGGCTTCTTTAGTGGACAATGTATGGAGCGATACTGAAACCAGTCTGGACAGTTTTCATCGCAGGCTCCAGAAAGACTGAAAAGGACAGCTCTTGTGAGGTGTAAGAGCTTGGAACTTGGCCAAAAGAACCCAGGGACACTTTGCCAATAAAGTATTAAAATCAAAAAGACAATCAACGTCATCTGCACAGATGTATCCAAAAGGAATGGGACAGAGGGAAGGCAATAACAAGCTAATACACAGTAAGCTAATATAAAAAGAACCTGGTCTAAAGCTTTAGAACAAGGGAAACAAAGTATGTGGGCAGGTTTGGGGCTGTTTTACTACAGCATGCGTACTGGTTCCCCCGTGACATTCTCCACTGGGTGCTCTGTTTCATTCTTCCCACCAGCCCAAGATGCCTCGATAATTCCTGAAGGTCCCTTGGTCCCGAGCTCATTACCCATTTGGGCAGTCAGTGCAGCAGTGCACATTCTCCAGCACAGCCTCCTATGAGCCTGCAGCTCAGACTCCGAGCTACTTAGCACCGTACAGGTGGTTCTCACCTGGCTTTGCGCACAAACATCATCCAGTTACATTCATTTTCATCAGCTGTAATGATGCAGAACTCCAGGACGCCATTGTGATAGATCTACCAGGAAAAACAAATGCAATCTTAGGACAAAACACAGCAACAAATGCAGTGAAAGCCAGCTTCTTTCTTTAATAGAGGATGTGTTTACCTAGAACAAGCCAGGAGGTCTCCATTGCCATTGCCAAGACTACAGCTCTGTTCTTACTCCTTACTTTCCCCTTCACACAGGAATCTTGACCCCTCTGCTACCCAGGAGGCTAGAAAAACTGTTTATCAGCATCTTTCCCACACACCACCTTTAGCTCCCATCAGAAATGCATTTGGCTGCTTTTCTTACAAGCCAAGTCTTGTGAATAATAATAAATAATAATATCTGGGCACACAGTACATGTTTTATTTATATAGATCAATTTTTCTTTCTGAACATGATGTGAAAGAGAAAGCTTTAAAGCCGCTTTCCTAAAACAAATCATTCATCACCTGGGGGAACTTTCAATAAACAATGATACAAAACAAACAAACAAGTGCTGCCTAGTAATTCATATACAATCTCTGCTGCAATTGCACACAAATACAGGAAACCACATACAGCCCTTTAAAAGAAAAGGCATTAAAGAAGTTCGTTGTACTTCAGGATTGATTACCAGCATGTTACATGGTATACAGCTCTGCTATGCTGATAGTAAGTATTAAACAATCAAACTGCATTAATTTTTGGTTTTGGCAAGGATGGTAATGTTAAAGCCACTGTGTCATGCAGTGGCTTTCACCAGATAAAGGCATGCCTGCAGACTCCGTGAGCCATAACATCCACTGACCTTCCAGATGTGACTAGCTGCTTTGTCTGTCCAGTCAGCCACCTCCAGAGAATGGCTCTGCTGCCCAATCAAAGGTCCAAAACAAGTCCTTACAGGAATGGTTTCTCGTGTCCACACACCTATCAGTAGAAGACCAAACTCTGCAGAAATCAATTATTTAAACAACTAATCATGCATAACAAGAGGTGGGAGGTTTAGGAGATAACGCTCCAGGGGTAATATCTAGGCAAAAGATCATCAAAGCTTCTACTTCACATGTAAAACACACCTAAGGCAGAGACAAGAACCACCACCACCACATGACACTATTGGGAGCCGCTTTGTTTTAATTACAAATATTTATTTTGTTTGTCAAAAGCAAGTAATTTACTTTTTAGTAAACTATAAAACTAAGATCCTAGCCACTTGTACCAATTAAAGTTTTCATGGCACTTTCTGCAGAAGCAGAAAATACTAGTTTCAGTAACTACATTTCGCCTACCTAATCCCCAGGAATTTCCAGAATTGTTGCTGGGCATTGTTAAGCAGCTTCTGCATTTCTCCCCAGAGGCAGCTGTATTTCTGTCATGGGCAGAGGGATTCCTGCGTGTATATTATTTATTATTAAACATTTATATATATATATAGGTCTACATGAACACACTGAATAGCTTTTAGGAATAAACTGGAAACTAGTGCAGCTTGAAAAGAACAGATGTAATCTACTCTCAACAAGCAGCATCGCTAAGCAAGCCAATAATCACATTCTTCTCTAGCCTTCAGATCCTTAGGGTATTGCACTGTACTCCTCGATTTCCAGGTGACAATGGTGTGAAATACAGTAACAAGGTCCACATCCAATGACAAGGTCACAGTCTACATGCCAAATGTAAATGGGAGGGGAGGGGAAAAAAAAAAAGAGGCACTCGTGATCAATTCTCCAATCAGAGTATCCAGAAGACCCACAGGTAGCAAATCTAGTTGATGAACAAGCAGACAGAAATCTCCTCCATTATTTCTAATTGTTATCTTCCCCCAAACTCCAGTTGCGGAGTTTCCATATCAAAGTTTCCATATCAAATGTTCCATAACATTTCCATATCAAAGCTGTGCCTGGGCTGTTTAGTACACAATAAAATTAAACACCATACCTTGCTTGTGCTTGACCTTATCAAGTGTTTCAGTAACGCTCTGTGGCAGCACCCCTAGAGTCTAGCTGAAGTCTAAGCAGTAACCAGAGGACAAGAAGCTCTTGCACAACATTAAGTCAGGGTGATTACAGAAGAGGGAACTACTTCTCTATTGCAGTGTTTCTTTCCCACATTAAATTCCCTGCGGTTTTTGATTTCAAGCAATGAGTGTATTTTAAACTGCCGCATAGAAATCTATAGTAATCTGATTCTTACCCGCTTCAGCTCCCATGATAGACTGCCGGAGTACAAGCTGCTTAGGGAGAGAAAGCCTGGCTCGGCTCTCTATCGGGGTGTCAGGGACAAAGGTGACGGGCCCGTGATCTGGGCAGTCCGATGGATATGCCTTGTCACACAGTGTGCACCCTGCGGAGAGGGGAAGGGACAACAGGGATTAAAAAGATGCAACAGCCCCCACGGTGCAATCAGCTCCACCAATGTGTCAGCTTAGCTCCTGGCAAAGGCTGCTTCTATCTGGTTTAACTCGTCCACTGTACTAGCTTTCACTCAGAACAACAGGAACCACACAGTCAGGCTGGCACCAACATGTATGTCACTGTTCCTATCCAATTCAGATCAAATATGAGGATCTCCACCTGCCTTGCTGATGGTAACTTAATAGTTTAGACTCTAGACTATCCCTACAGGGGCAATCTATCAATGGGACAGAGTCCACTCTTCATCAAAACTACTACAAAACTGATGGTAGCCTCCCCAGAGCTGGCAGTAATGCTGATGACGGAAGAGCCATTTTCTCTCTGATCGCAGGTGAAATGACCTTTATTGGCAGAAAAATCCAAGCCATACCAAACCTAACACTTTCTAACTGGTTATGTTTTTGGAATTTACCAGGAACACAAGAGTTTTCTTGCATGTAGAACCTCAAGGATATTCATGCAAAGGAACAGTAAGGTTGTCTTTCTAAAATTTTCCTAATTTGAACCCACAAATCTCCTTATCTTAATTTAAATTCAATGTGCAAATCTTCATGGCAGCAAAAACCTGACCTCACTGCTGCTTTTGAAGGACCTACTGCAATAAACTCATGCAGTACACCTCTATGGGATGCCACTGAATGGAACAAAAACAAAAGCCCAAGAAGAATCAGTAGCATCACTTTCCCAATCTAACATTCAGCATAAGTACTGCCGAAAAATAAACCACTGAAAGTCTTCAGTCTAATAAATTCGAGAAAAAGTACAGCATAAAATGCTCTCATCTAGAAAAACGACATCATTTTAATTTTGTATGGTTGGAGCAACCAACACCTACTCAGCAACCACCCTCCTGATAAATCATTCTTCTTCTGAAGAAAGATGCTCAGCTAATTAAGCAGAATCTCCACAAAGACCTTCTTTGGCCTCTTGATGGCCCAAATCCAGTATAAAAGACCTATCACAGAAGTAGTCTTCAGCAGGCATAAACAGCAGCTCCATTACTATTTGTTTGAAGAGATTTTTGGTACACTCCTTTCATACATTAGGGTACCAGAATCTGACCCCATAAAAAACACAGTTTAAGCAACTACACAATTACAGATAGGAAGGTACTCAGAAAATTATTAGGTAGAGCCTATGTAAGAATGGCTTCATGTGCACAGATGACATGTAGGAGTACAGCAACAACAACAGCCAGACCTGAGTAACGAGAAACGCTGTTTTAGAACAGTTGTTTTTAAGCATTGCCTAGCACACACCAGTACGGGTCTGTGGACTAGCCCCAAGGAGAGGCAAAGAGGAAGAAAAAGCAAGTGCTAGGCATGTGACACTACCACGTGGAAAGGTTTAGGGATTCATACATTTTTAAGAAGTTTAAAAAAAGTCCTACATTCTACAGGAGGTGAAATATACCATTTCCTTTCCATTTCTGTCCTTACCAAATAAAGAGGGGAGGAGGGGGAAAAAAAAAATCACAGTGATTACTTCTCTGATTTGGGTACCCAGAACTGTAAGCAAAGATGATCAAAAAAGGGCTACTTAGAAGCTTCACGAACATTTAGGACTGTAGCAAAGGCACACTTTTTTCTTCCCGGTTAGGAACAGTGTAAAAAGTTTTCTGAAAAAGGCCCCGATTCCTGCCTTCTCAGTGAGGAAAAACCACCAAGAGGCTCTAAAACAACTCGTCCTCCTTGTTGTCACCTGTCTGGACACAAATTCATGTTTTATTCAGGAGAAGTTTAAAAACAACAACAAAAAGTTAAAATTTAAACCTTCCCAAGTCAAAGACCTATTTTGCAAATCACATGAAAGCACTAGGCACGCAATAGCCTTTATAACATCCTACCACTGGGGAACATCACCTGGAAAACAGCTTAGGACTATTTTAAGTATAGTGACAATGAACTGGCACATCAAATCTCACTTAGGTGAATAAGAGAAGTGATTTCACCATGAGCATGTTGGCTATCATAGTATTTTGATCATTATTTGTTCAACATGCAACAGATGCTTGTATGAACGTCTGAGCGCATCAACTGTAAAACTCTTCCTCTAGGAACTGTAAATTCATCATAGTTCTACACCCGCCTGATTTTAAGTTATATTTTATCCCACAGAATAGAAGTTTCAATTCAAATGTCTGACTAGACACTTTGCACTAAACTGCATCTCTCCCATTGCTAACCAAGGCACTATTTCTTTCCATTTCTTAAAAAATGTTCTGCAGGCAAAGCTTGTTATAATGCTCTGGCAGTTGTAGAGCCAGTCTGTGTGCAAGAGCAGCACTCAGCAATACCACCACAACTAATAAAACCGAATATAAAAGCTGGCCTTACGCTTCAGTGGCAGGAAGCCAGCCATGCTGCGGGGGGAAGTTCAAATCTCTGTCCCAGCAAACGAGAACTTCACAGTTCTCAGACACCACTCCTTGAACAATGACAGGATTGAGAGAAGTGCAATGTCCAGTGATCCTCTCTTCCTAGGAGATCAACTAACCTCTAGACTGAAGTCCTTTCATGAGAATAATCACAAATACTAAAAACTTTCCTCCCTCTCTGCTCTTTTTTCCAGCAGGTCCTGTTGAGAACATTTTCATGACGATTGTTCATGGTTTAATAAAAATTTTGCAAAATCACGTAACGTCATACTCAACAACTATACCTACTCACATGGCTTGGCTTGCGGTGGTGGTAGTGTTTGTTTGTTTTTTTTTTTTAACAGAGCAAGAAGTGTCATTTGTTATGTGGCTTTAAAAACCAAAAGTCTCATTGCAAAGGATAATATCAGCATATCCACAAAAGGCAAGAGGTTCATAAAGAACTCAGCTGCCAACCTCAAGGCAACATGGGAGATGGATACAAAGAGAACAATGCTAAAACATCCTATTATGTCTACTTCCAACTAGCATCATTTCAGCAAGGTTAATCTGCCATTGCAGAGGTTCCAACTTTTGCAGACTTGTTAAATAACTAAGTTTCTTTCACCAGAAATCTGTAAGACTAGCAACAAGAGCCCTGTCATCCCACCAGACAACAGCTACATAACAAATCCTACCCCAAGAAAGCAGGAAATACCCACTCACATATGGTAAACAAGGTTGCCATGTTCTCCTTGTTTGAATTGGAGTCTTCCATTTGCAGAGAGGATGGTACAAAGGCAAGATTGTCTGCAGACACATCGACGTGACTTGGCCCCATGGCTACTTCCTGATTTATGGAAGACACCGCCACTGGCTCGAGGCTGAGGCCCACTTCGTGCAAGGCTACCGAGTCCAGGGAAGCTAGGTTGTGTGAGGTAGAGAGCGCCACACTCACAGAGTTGGTGCTCATGGCCACAGTATGAATGGAGTCATTTAGTGTGCTGTCCGATATTCCTGTCACCCGCCCGGCAATGTGGTCGGGCTCCATGACGACAGGGAGTTCCAAAGTGCTACCGTGAATGGGAATGACACCGCCGTGTCCCACAGCGTCCGATGTCAAGTTACTCCCCACCGTGTCTACAGCTAAAGGTTCATGGCTCCGGGAGCCATTCGGGATCTGCGAATGATCCCCGGCTACATCACCCATCGTAAGCTCCTCTGTCATCCCGTCTGTAGAGATGGGGCTGGTTACCCTCGAAACACTCTCCATAGTGATTGTAGTATCCAGCGCGACCTCGTGGCTGTCACTAGGATGCAGATTTTGAGCACCATGTGTGTTCACTGTGCGGGAGTCCATGGAGACAATCCCTGGTTCCAGTCCCACGGTTCCACTGGGCTGGTAGGGATCTAGGGCCGATGGATTGCTGGAGACTGACAATGCTGGATTGCTATCAACATTTATAGTGTTGGGATGGATGTACTGAGGTGGAGGTCTGTCAGCCAAGTAAGATAAGATACCTGACAGAATGACAGGGGGAAAGAGAACAGAGTGAGGTGACATCAGTTTTCAAAACTTGAGTAAAACCACCCCATCATCACAGCATAGTACATTAAGACCTAGATCCTTGAAGACATGCTCTTTACATTATGTCTAATTAAAAACCACTAATTCTAAAACATGGTTTACAAACATAGCCAACCCAACACTCTTGTCAAAGTATCATTTGACAACAAATAACAGAGCTTCCATCCAACAGAGCAAGTCTCTAGTTATTTGCCTAGAACTCTGAACAGCCAAGTTTCTGGCAGCATCTAACCTAGGCCCCTCAGTACAGAGACTGAAATCAGAGGTTCTTCACATTTTAGGCACAATTTTTCAGTCTCAGGAAATAGCTCATGAAGGACTGCTAGTGGAATCTAACATTTGATAATCCCTCGTTCATCTTTGCTAGGAAAAGTAGAAACAGTTCTCCAGGATACACCCTTTTTGCTTCGGTATTTTAGTTTTAACAATGACTACTTCCTTCCTCTAAGACTAAGTGACACAACTGCCCATCTGTCAGATCACGAACTGCAATTCTGAAGGACCAAGATAAGGTCTCTCAAAGGTATCATGAGTCATCTGCTCTCTTTCCTTACATGAAAAGTATGTTGTTTCTCCTAAAACAATAGCCCAGTTAAATTTAAATCAGAAACCCTAACATCTTTTCTGCAGTTCTGGAAAGATCCTCAATGTCAAACAACCTTGGAACTTCAGATACAAAGAAACACTAACCTGTATTTACATACTACCAACTTCTCTTGTTGGACAAAAGCTAAAAAAAAATCTTTGGAGGAAATACATCAGCACATTCAAGTAAACAGTACTTCCAGCAGAGACAGAGACAGATTTTGCAGATTCTGCAAGATCTGAGTCAGCATGTTTCTTTTTGGCCTTGAACCCTATAAGCCATTTGTTCTGTAAAAATTTCCCATTCAAGCATGTCCGTCATTACAAGCATGCAAGCGTGGATACTCTTTCTGCAGCATAACCCCATTAAAAATGGCTAAGCCACAAAATGGACAGTTTAATTTAATCAGCTGCATCAAACACTTCTGCATGCTATGCTGCCCTGTGGCTTGAACAAGGAGGATCCTTGAAGGCAGTAAGATGACTGACAGAAGAGTCCTATGAAACATCAGTCTAAACATCAAGCAGACTAGAAAGAAAAAACACATTTCTGCATAAATTATTCCAGCTCAGAAGAATGGCAAATACCTTCAGCCCTCAAATGCACTGTCTCCTCCTCTACTCTTTGCCCACAAAATGGGCAGGCATGTAATGCAGTAGGAAAGGTTAGTCCTAAGCAGCTGGCAAGTTCAGCCACTAGCCATCAGGTAGTGGACGAGATCTGGGCTGCTGTATTTCTTCTCCTAGCCTAGGCTGAACCAACAGCACTCACTGGGTGACCTTGAATAAGTTTACCTACCCCCTTCCACCCTGTCAATCTTAGCTACAAAACAAAACAAGGACTACATTTAAAGCTCAAATTTCTCTGTCTTCATATATTCATGTGTAAAATTCTATATTGATACTCTAAAACACACGTGAGAGAGGAATCAAGATAGAAATCAGTATGTTAGGCCTTTGGAAACCAACCTTGAAGAAAAATGAAGAAAACCTATGCCATGGGCTAAAGAGGTGGGAAAGAGCCCAAACTCCTCAGCTGATGGCTTGCTCTTTCCAAGCTTTGAAGTACTGTAACCTACCATCATGCACATATCAAATATGGCTTCAGACTACAGGAAAAAAAAAAGCAGCAGTTTTTGAACTAAGGCGATTTGAGATAGAAACCAGGCATCCTTTGTTTTCTGTTAATCTTAAAAACAAAGCAGCAGGAGGAGTGACCAGAGGTTCGGTTTAAGTAGAAAATACCCTGCAATTCTCTTCATATACATACATAGAAACAGAGACCTGAAAATAAAGGTGTGTAAATGACACCATAGACTCCAGACAAACTCCAGGGATTTACAGCTCTGCAAAATAGTCTTGCCTGCTTCAGGACAGAAACAGGTGGCTCTTAAAACAATTTCTCTCTCTGTTCCCATCCATCAGCACCAGACCACTTACCAGGTAGAATGTGTCTGAAATAGCTGCTCTCCAGGTGAGGGTATGGTGGCGGAGGTAGGGTGTAGTTTCTGTCTGGTATACCACACATCACTCCTCGATCCCCAATACCCATTGGGAGCATCAGAGACAGAGCAGAGGGCAAGGAACTCAAGGAGGGGCCCAAGTTTGGAATTGCAACAGGCAAGCCTGCAAAAGAAAATGTCCATTTAAATTCAAAGGAACTTCTTGAGCTCATGAACACACAAGCTAACAAAGAGGTTACTAATTAGTAACCTCTAAGTAGAATTAGTTAATTCTACTAATTCCTCGGAAGCTCCCTATGGAAGAACAGTATGGTACTGTCAAAGTAAGGTGGCAAGCTTCAAAGAAAGGATCACAGTTATCACAGCACTGAGAGGCATGCCTGAATGTGGCTAGATCTTTTTTGGATACATTACGTAGGGCCCGCTTCTACTTTACAATCGTAATGGACTTCTGTCTGTGTAGCCCCCTGAAAAAAAGAGCTAGGAAAACAGTTTTGCTTTACAGGTGAAAAATCATTATTTTCACCTGAGTGAAGATAGACATAGACAGAGACAGATTTGCAGCTACAGTTCACATTTCAAAGGATTCTGCTACCACCCACCCACAGTGCAAACCACCCCATTAAAACAAAATGAGACTCCCATTAAGGCATAAGCCTGGTAACCACACATCCCTTTTGCTTTGCTCACATAAGCAATGGTTTATGGTCTACCCTTCCCCAATTCTGCATCACCTCATTACCTGCTAAAGACATGACTTGCTATCAGAGCAAGCACTGCTACCCAGTTACAAACATTCCGTGACAGTAAAACACAAGAGCATGAGCTGCAATACCCTTTGTGGGAGCTTTCCCCATTACCTGGTGCTGGTATGGCATTGTGCGTGGGTGACGCTGCCAACCCCAAGTGACTCCCCGAGACCGGCAGGGCATTGCTCACAGAGGATGAGGCCAGCTGGTCCATCCCTACAGGACTCAAGTTCATTTCATTCATTCTGGGGAGCAGGGAACAGAGAGGGGAGGGGAAAAAGAAAGAGAAACAGAAGCAAGAGCATTCCTGATTACTGACTGTACTGTGGTGAGGAAGGGCTGAGCGAACAAACTCAAAATCAGATATTGACGCATAAAAACTCTGCCTTAGAAAGCTAAGCATAAAGCACATCAACCACTCGCACTGTGATCACATCATGATCAATACATATTGATCATATTAGATAGCAGTAACCAGGATTAAAAAGCCAGTTCAAAAAGACAAATCGGACCATAGCTTTTTCCTTGCCATCCAGAAAACAAAGTCTCACTCCTTGTAGTCAGAGCCACTGCGATTAAAGTATGGTGAACACAAATTGATCTGCAAGCTGAAAGTCACAATTACTCAGACAATGGTATCTGATTTATATTTCATGACTTCTGGAGACCACATTCATGTTCAAAAACCAAAGTCAGGCGAGAGGAGAGGGAAAGATCACTTAAAACTGGTAATGGACGCAAAATGTCTAATTCATCATCAGTTCGAACCAGGCCAATAGTGACAAGAGTCACCTCTTGCAGAACAGCCGTCGCACAGAGTTTTAACAGACTGCCTTGGTCTGGTTCTGCAGACATGGCACATGCTCTTATCACATTAAAAACCGGCACCATGGATGACGTTATTTCAGAGCAATCAAACTGTGGCTCTTGAGTTCCTGCACCTCTCAAGCTACTCAAGTGGGCGCACACCACACGAGTGGCCGTAGAGCTCTGGAAACCGCCAGGCTGCCGAACAACCCAAAACCCCAGTCTTGGAGAAACATGCCAGCTTGGGGCACAGCCATCCTCTGGGGTCTCAAGCTGCACATGCAGCCCAAACCAGTCCATGGGGATGGGGACACCAAGGAGACATGGTCACCCCCCATTTGTCAACAACTTTGCAAGCTCTGCCTAGCCTTAGCTCTGCCCACCCTGGCACTCCTGCCCACAAACCAGCTCTAATCAGCGGTTCGTAGGGCCAGAAAGACTGGCTGCTCCCACAGTGGTCACAACCCCAGCAACAAGACCGAACAGCCTCCATGCATGACCTGAGCCTCTCGCACGCCCTTTGCAAGCAGCAGGCCCGAGCTCTGCAGTACCAATGGAGAGCTGGAGCTTGGATTGCCATTCCAGTAAGGAAAGGTACCGCTCACCCTGGAAAACAGCCAAATATGCCAAACTCACGCAAGTTAACCCAAAGGTGTGAGCCGTACAAACGGAATCACCGACTTTCATCTCGCTTCTGCCCAGTTTTTGCACCGCACACTCTCCCACCCTTGTCAACCGCCCCGCTTGCCTCCAGGGACAGCTTTGCAGGGATGGTGCCGAGGGGTCCGGCTACCGGTGGGGCACAGGATATCCAACCCCCTCCCCGGCCCAAACGGCCGATGAGGGTGGTGATGCCCCAGGGAGCGATCCACCACCCTCGCCCCGGGACCGAGGGGTGGCGAAGCACCGGGGCCGAGCCTCGGGGCCTGCGGGAGGCGCTGAACGCTTTAGGGACCCCCTCCCCTCCTCGCCCCTCGTCCCCTCGGCCGGGGTGCGCGCCGCCATCGGAAGGCCCGAGGTTCCCGTCCCCCGCCCCGCCCGGCCGCGGTCCCGCCCGCCACCCACGGCCCCCGCCGTCCCCCGGCCCCAGCGGACGCGAGAGCGCTCACCTGGGGTGCATGGGGCCCGGCGCCTCTCCCGGCGGCGGAGCGGCC
>VYZW01002515.1:37115-76991 GCA_013401315.1 Balaeniceps rex | reverse complement strand
GCTCGGCCGCTTCCCGCCCGCCGCCGGCGGGTCCGTGACGGGCCCAGCTCTGGGTGCCGGCCCGGGTCCGGCCGCCTCCGCCGTGCTGGCGTGCAGGGGCGCGCCGGGGGTGCCTGTGGGGCCCTCCCGGTTCTGTGTCAGACCGGGCCATCCCTGACCTCCTTGGCAGCCGCCTGCCCGCCGCGGCGGCTCCCCGGCCCCAGCTCCCTGTCAGCCACCGTGCTGCAGGCCGGGGCCTGCCTGCCTTCGGTGAACCTCGGCGGCGTTTCAGCCCCTTTCACCGCCACCTCCCCGCCTTATTTCCAGATTATTTCTAGCGCTGTGGGCGCCGCTGGGGCGGGAGAGCACCTGGGAGCTGCCGGGGTACACGGTGGTTCTCCCCTTTCGGAGGAGCGTCGCAGCTGGCGCTCGCCGGTCGTAAGGCGTCATCCCTGGCTTGGTGGGCTGACCGAAAGCCCTTGCCGTTCAGGCCGTGGTTTCACATGCCACTTCTCTCGGAAGGGTGCAACGGTCGCTCCTGTTTTTCCACACGGTAGTCCCAGCTATCTCACTGCTTTCTCATCACGCCCTCGTATCTGCTGTCATTAGGGGGTTGCATTTCACGGCCTCCGGTACCATCAGCCCGTACTGTCCAGCTACCTTCTGGACATCAGCTGCTGTTCCAATTATCTATGATTTATGGCTCATATGTACAATTCCGGCTAAGGCTATGTTGCAAAGGAATCTCTTCATGTGCGCAAGTAGTTTTGTATCTCGCTTTTGCCTGTGACACGTGGATATTCATCAGATACGCTGCTCAAATCAATCTACAAGTTCCTTAAGTGCTGGGGTGAACAGCTGTTTCCTCAAACACTGTAATGTGCTTCTGTAGTTTGATCGTGCCTGACACTTAAACGATGCCTCATTTAATGAGACATCCCTTGATAGGGTGTCTGCACAGGAGGAAACTTACGGTATTTTTCTGCCTGCTACCTTTTGATCTGAAGAGCCTAAATGTAGGACCTGGAAGGATCATTTAAGTTCAGTACAAACCCATCAGTTCTTCTAGGTGTGGAAACAGGCTCTCCTCATTTGGCTTTAGCTGTCAGAAAATTAGACACCCTGTATATGCTGGTTCTTCAAGCTCTCTCTGTAGCTGAAGGAGAGAAATAGGCTCCACAGAGAGTGCTTCACCCCACCTGTAAGTAGGTGTCTGAGAAGAATCCCCTTTGGAGCTGCCTGTCTGTGCCTATGGCCTGTAAGTGGGACCTGCGTAATTAGTTTAGTCTAAATATATAACTTCTAGAGGACTACATTAAGGCAAAGTAAATCCAGGTCTCTGTCATTCGTGACCAAAATAATGACCTCATTTAGTTTGCCATATATCCCACAACCTCTCCCGTTCTCCACTAAGCCAGATAATCCTTACTGTAACCATGACCAAGTATATCTGAATCGGACCACAAACATTATTTCATCAAGTCAAGAAAAAACTCATCAAGTCCTCAGTTTTTTCAGGACTGCTAAGCCTGTGATGGGGGGCTATCTGTGCTTCATTTGTATGTGTCTAGTACCATATATTCACATGGTTGTTGCTAATACTTTGCATCTTTCCTAGAAACTCCAGCAAATGACTACAAGCCCAAAAGTCTCTCTCTTCACCTTGCATTCCCTAATACATAGGAGATGACCAGAGACCTTACATTTTCAGTTGTCATCATTACAACTTTGCAGTTATACACAGTACATTTCAGTTCTGTCCTGAAACACTAGGTTATGCCAAAGCCCTCAGCTTGCCTTAATGCCAATTATGATAGCGTAATTCTACCGCAGAACTGCCCTGGCGCTGAAATCCTTGTGCTATTTCAACTATCTGAGCCGAAAGTAATACTTTGAGCCTATGAGCCAGATTGGATGTAGTCAAACACAGATAAGAGTCTTTTCTCCTACTGTCAAACATGAGTCCTCCGAGATTCCAGCTTTTTTTGTAGTCACTTTACTCCCTTGAACGAGCGATATCTTAACTACCAGTTTAAAGCACATGTACCAAAGGAAGCCAGTGATAATATGAAGTGTCACCGAATGAGAAATTAATCTGTGTCTACAGAGATGTACTCTGCACGCCCAAGGTATTGTGATAAAACACATTTGAGAACTGTTTCTTCTGCAAGGGAAGATATTTTTTATATACCAAACACTTTTATTATATGTGAAGTGTTTTGATAAGACAACTGCACTATGACCCCTGAAAGCTTAGTTTATTGACATTTATAGCGGTACTTGCTGCGTGAGGAACAAATTATAGAGCTATTTTTCAAGTTGTCTTCAGATCCTGGAGATGTACTGAAAGACAAGGGAGACTCGTGAAACCACGGGGGAAAGAGATCCAGTAAGCATGCTTCAGTCCTTCTCTGTAGCGTGAGCAGAAGTCCCTGCTGGACCATGCCCACATCTTGATACGATCAGTTCTCTTTTGCTGTTGCAAACCTGCCCTTGGGTTCTTTCTCAGAGCGAGCAGAATTACACTGAACGAAGATTATGCAAAAAGCAATGGTTGAAGCCAACTGTTATAACATCAAAAATCCAAATTTCTCACCACCTTTTATTGACTTGTCAGCATTTTGCAGGCCTGTATTTTGGTGATAGTCACAGTATGAAACCTGGGTAGGTAGCTCTCACTTCTAGATATAGAGATGGAGAGAGATGGCCCATGCTAAGGGATGAAACAGGATTTGAGAGGCACAAAACTATTCAGTCTTGTATTCCTGAATCTCAGTCTAAATTGTCATTATTACTGTAATTCTGTGGTATGCAGTTAACATGAGAAGCTGTTAATTTCACAATTTTATATCTGTTAATAAATTGCAGCAGCCCAGACAAACTATGATATGTATAATAAATACTAGAATTTAGTATAATTACAGCACAGGAAAATATAATAAATGCACAATGTTGTGAGGGTTCCTTTTTAAACTCCTGGCGTATTTTCTTCTTCCTCCTTCTCAGTAATGTGTTCACAGATAAAATAGTTGAGACATCATCTGTTGGGAAATAGGTGGGCTCACATGTGTTCAGCTGACTTTTGTGTTTCTACTACAATATTTCCACCGATGACTTTTATTTCAGACACAGAGGAACACGGTGTCAAGGAGAATCTGTTGCTTTGAGTAATTCAAAGTCATTCACAGCAATCACTGTGTCAGTAGTGTTATTCATGATTCTTGTGGGAGTGTGAACAAGTTGAGGGTTCTTTTGTACAAAGATTACATTCTTGTAGATATTGTGTTAGGATATATGCAACTAAAACCACAACTAAGTTATATCTGGAAGGAAGATGCCTCAATGGTTCATTTTTAGGTATGTCAGAAATATTTTCTATTAGTTTTGGCTGGGTAATTAAGTGCGTATAGTGAAGTAAAAGGAGGGAGAGAAGGAAGGGAACCTCTTTGAATGCCACAGGCAATGGAGTATGTAAGGAATGTCCCAGAGTCCTCATTTAAACTTTGTATTTTAAAAAAAACAAACAAAAACCCAAAGCAAAACATACAATATAAATAGAAACAGCACAACTTCCAGAATCTCAGAGCCTGAATATCCTCTTGCAACAGTTTTGAAACAGGACTTTTCTGCCATTGCAGAGCAGCAAATAACACCTGATTTGTACCACCTGGAAAGCAAAACAGGCCATCTGCTTCTTATCAGCGTGGAGGATATTGCATTCTGGAGTCAAAGCATCATCTGGGCAAAGGTGTGAAGAGGAGTTAATTGGAGAAACAGCGTAAGAAAGAAGATCAAAGGCTTTTCTTAAAAGAGGGACATTATCCACGTAGTCTTAACCTACTATTAAAATTAAAAAGAATGCGTCTTAGCCTTGCCCTTTGGTGGGCTAGTCCTGCTACTTTCACTGAGTCTGCATGTGCAGACAAGCTGAGAAGGGCCTGCTTTGTGCAGAGGTTGGTAGGAGAATGATACATTGCTATAATCCTGCTCATGCTCTCAACAAGGACCTTCAGCAAGACGTATGGTGTGTTGGCCTTGCGCTGGCTCCCCGCCCAGGGGCAAATCCCTTTCTGAGCAAGTGATGTTAGGTTGTCAACAAGCCTGTGGCATATTTTCTTATTTCTCTTGCACAGAAACAAAATCAGACTGCAGACTCCATTTGATATGAGATCAGCTTCAATCATTCAGATTAACAAATAACATTTACCTGTAATTTTTCTTCATGTATTTCTCTAAAGGATTAACAACGTGGATTTTTTCTGTAGGAAGAGCAGATGTCTGTTTAGCACAGGTGCAATTCTGACACTCTGGGAAGTGCCGGTGACCTGCATTTACAGTAAACATAGAAAAGAGGTCTGGCGGCAAGGAATAGTGCCTTTGCATGACAGAACTGAAACGTAACCCTGCCTTTTGAACATGGCTAGACTTCTGGCAAGGTCATGGAGAGCTGTGAAACATTCTGGCACCTGAGACCCCCCAAGAGGCATGCTTCCATTTCCTTACAGGAATACTGCCAGAGAACAGCATTTTAAATCTAATGATGACACAAATCAAATGTCCTTTTCCTACTTCAGGTATTTGCTTAGAGGCCAACATCCTCTTTGTTCTAAGAAAAAGTTAAGTCCCGGCCTACCTCAATGCTACAGTGAATGAGCTATTTTCATTTAAGCATTCATTTCTGAAAACATTTCTACTTGGAGACCTTTCTGACAGCAAAGCTTATATTGCAAGTGATATTGAAAAGCCCATACTGTTCAACCATTTCCAAAGATTTTTTAAAAGGCAGAAAGCCTCTCTTGATTATTTGTTCTGAAATGAGTTGTACATACCATGGAGGGTTCCCCAGTAATTCTTGCCTCACACCCATACCTTCCATCTGAGCTATGGCACATATTTTAGAAAGACATTTAGTTGTGACTGGAAAAGTTCTCAACCCCTCATGAAATGCATTAGCTAACTCTTAGGCAATGCTACAAAACCTTCAGCTTCAACCACCAGCTCTTGCTAGGCAATGTTAGTGACGGAGGTGAAAGTGGATGGATAGTTGCCCACTGATTTTGAGCCATTTTGGTGCTGATCCTGCCCTGGCATAAACCAGAGTCCAGGACTGTTCTCGCTTGTGTCTGTCCGGAACGCCCTGCCTATACGTTCATTATACTTTGAAGATTACCATTGTTTTTTGAAGCTGCAGGATAGGCCAGCAAAGATACAAAGGCTGACTTGAAAATGTGCACTGACATTATTGCTGCTGGTTTCTGACTCAGCAGAGGCATAGATGTGTTTCTCGGAGTGGAGGATGTTGTTTCAGTTACTCGTGCTTCTGAGGCAGTTTGGCATGAAAGACTGAACAGGGCGGAAACTTTCACTTTGAGCAAAAGAACAGTTTTAATAGAGCCTAGATGTCTGTACCTTTTCACATCCGTCCCTTCCCACAGCTCTCCCAGGCCAAACGTTCAACTCCCCAAACTGTTGGTGGCAAAAAAAAGAAGTTCAGCTAACTGTGAAGCTGTGTTTTCAGAAAAAATTATAACTATCAAGCTCTTGAACAACGTGGGAAAAGGCAAAGACCCTCCAGTTGCTGCAGAAGAAGATCCTAACACGACAGGATATTTTAGAGGAAAGGCATGGATGAGAACATTATGCCCTCATACTGCCAAAAGTCTTTGTCTTTTGTCCACCTCTTCTCCTTGGCAAGCTGCAGGCAAACTGGAGGATGCAGCACGGATCTGGCACAGTCAAGAGAGATTTTCAGCTCCCCAATTAAAGCTATGTGTAGGGTCCATCAGGTAAGCCAATATCTATGTAAACATCTAGTAACAGCTACAGAGGGGGCAATCAGGGCATCACCTTTGTATTTGTTTATCTGAGGCAGGTGCTCATAGTGATTACCAGAACATTCCTGCAATGAGCAGAAACATGCAAAATGTTGAAGATTTGTTGAAAATGGTCATGTTCAATTTGCGAAACACACTTCTTGAAAAAGCCTCTCTTTGGGCGAAGAAAGCGGTTTTCCTCTTATGCTTGCACGTATGCATTCTTGATCTGACATGACTTGCAACCACAAGAGAGCACTCTTTCCTTTGAAGATTTTTCAGCTTCCCCAGAAAGCTAGAGACATGCCATTTAAGTTTTGCAAACTGCTTGTGAGCTGTTTCAGTTAGACCAGAGCAGCCGAAACAACAAAGCTTGCAGTTGTCTTTTGGATTTCATTGTGAAAAGCCTTTGGGTAGTTTTCAGATGACAGAAGATCCTTGGTTCCTGAAAGGGAGGAGTTCTGCCAAAACTTTGAAGATCCCTGTAAACTTTGCAAATTACCCATCTTTTGGAGACAATTATATCAAACGATATTGTGGATTACAATACATGAGAAGTGTTTAGAGCCTGGGAGATTATTTATGTTTGGCATTAACTCTTATGGTCATAATTTCAAGCGGGGAGAAAAGGAATACACAGGAACCCTCTTATTATCTTTTGAAATATGAAGATCAGAGGAAAAGAAGGGTTTAAAGTGTGGAGTGATGGTCCTTAAAACCTGTCTGTAAATTAGCTGGCATCCTACATCTATAAAAACAACAAGACTTAGAGCTGATTTCCAGGCACAGAGTGGACCTCATGAGTCGTTAGCAGTGCTTTTGAGATCTGAGTTTTTATACACCACAGGAGGAAATTGCAGCCTGCGGGGCAGAGTATCTATACAAATGTTTCCTCCTTGCTTAGACTGATACAAGATTTGGAAGCCAAATTCAGGAACTGACATTCCACTGGTGAGAAAAAAAGAGAAGCATGGAGAGCAATAAAGATGATGATGGACTGTTGAACAGGATTGCATTTCCAGGAGCTATGTCCCTGGCTAACAGCCATGTGCATCCCCATGGGATCCCCCTGAGAGAGCCCTTTGGGGTTCCCTTCCATCTGGACCCATCTTACTGGGAGCAAGCCTACAGCAGGCACGCAGGTCGCATCTCCTACATCCCATTCCCTGGCTACGTGGGTGTCTACGACTATTCCTTTGAGCCTGCCTTCATTCGAAAGAGGAACGAGAGGGAAAGGCAGCGGGTGCGCTGCGTGAATGAGGGCTACACACGCCTGAGAGAGCACCTGCCCAAGGAATTTGCTGACAAGCGCCTCAGCAAAGTGGAGACCCTGAGAGCTGCAATAAGCTACATCAAACACCTGCAGAGCTTACTGGACTGCCATCCCTTAGGGTCTAACAGTAAGGAAACGCTGTCTGCCAAGGAGCTCCCGGAAGCTCCCAGTCCTGGTCCCCCACGGGATTGCAACAGTGATGGAGAGTCTAAAACATCTTCAGCTTCATCCCCCTACAGTGAATTTGAGGAGACCGGCAGCTAGGAAACAGCCTCTCTGGAGAGAGAAACCCTCAAGGTCAGCTGACAACCAAATATAAAACCCTGGGGATTTTTCTACAGTTGAAAATGAATACCAGGAAAAGGGAAAACAGCTAGGGGAAAAAAAAAGGTATTTTCAGTCTGTCAAAGGACTTTAAATGTTGTCTGTACAAAACCTAAAGATGATTTCTAAGCAGACATATCTCTCAGGTTGCTTCAGCTATGTTACTAAAGTTTATTTGATTGTTAAAAATGAAGCAACTTTTGCATTCTAGTTTTCATTCAGCTTTTTTTCTGTTCATCTATTTTCTTTTGCCTTTCACTCGATGAGACAGCAAAACCAGATAAATCCATTTCAGGAAATCCCCCTCCCCTTTCTCTTTCTTCCTCCTGTAAGCTTTATTGTCTGGTTTTCCTGACTGCTAACCTGAGATGCACTGGGTTGCAAACACTTGGACTGGGAAAGGTAAGACTGAAATAAAATGTCTTTCCCTAAAATTCTTAGAAAACTCACAGAAATACTTCTATTTCTGAAAAGACAACTTTTTAATATAAATACGGCTATATTTGGGAATTAATTTCTTTTATGGCATCTTCTAAAGTGAAAGAAGCAGCTCATACATTGGGCACTGGCTATTTGGTGATTATTCGAAGTATAATTTTCAGGAAAAGAAAATCTAGCACTTTCATTCTAATCAATGCTAGGAAGAGGGAAACAGAGTTCTGTAAAACTGCACCTTCAAAAGCAAAGCTCCACTCATGATACTGAAAAAATGCTGCCAGCCTTTTTCTTTCTTTTCTGAAAATTGAGTTTGTGGACAAAATAGTCTTCATAGTGGCTTTTTGACAGGTCAGAGATTATATCCTTAGAAATGTGTTCCTGTAGTGGTTAGGTACTGGTGTGTACGAAAAGGGTAACATTAAATGTATCGGTTTACATCTGCATGAAAATGTAGGTATTTCTCCTTTTGCTTAGAATATTGTGTTACTTTTTCAAAGAATGCACCTTTTAAAATTAGTGTCTCAAAATCTATGAAATAAGTTTAATTTGGACCGTATCTACTTAAAATGAGAATTTTTCTCCAAATTGCTCGAAAATCTGCCTTTCTCAAAAGCCAGATTTAAATAACGTTTAGCTATGTGCTTAAATCCCATTCTGAATATGGGGTAAAATCCTTCTTACCCATACAGTTTCCACAGACCTTTCCAACTTTTGCATTTTTGGCCTCACATTGGTGAAATGGTTTTGAATATTTTTGTCTTTCCTTCATGATATGCTGACTGAACACCTGAAAAAATATTTGTGTATAAATAAGAGCAAATACTGATCAAATACCTCAAAATGTGTCCATAAATTTCATTTAAATAAAAAATTGAATTAATCCTGGCTGTGAGTTTTTTTCACTTTCAGTTGATAATGAATGGGACAGCACTGTTTGCAGGAGTAATGAATTTTCAGCAAAGAATAAAGAAAATGGATAGGAGGTAAATATGAGCTTCTACCTATGAAAATAAAATTTTTAATCTAGATTCTTAAATCTAGATAAGGAGCAGGTTTGTGCTGTGGGCATCTAATTGAAATTATTTTGTATAAAAATACTATGCTGATTTCTAGAAAACTACTCTGAACATTTTTACAGTTTTAGCTGTTGGGTGCCTGCCTTCAAGTTCTTGCAGTCCAAATCTGGGTCTAGCTATTGCTGGAGCTCTGAACCCAATTATTTTTTCTTAATATACAGTCAATAACCTTGAAAAACAAACACATTTGGGCAAATCACACACGGTTCAGAAATGGAAAAAGCCTAAATGAGTTGTCCAAATGACTTGCTGCAAACTGCTCACTCATCTTGACTGCAATGAAGCGGCACTGCTAAAAATGTCCATGGCAGTCACAGGCTTCATTCTTTATTCTTTATGTGGTAGCCAGCTTCCTTTTCTAATGATTATTCTGTTTTTCTAAGGGCTGTTACTTTTGCAGGGTCTGTTTCCCGGACCCAAAATGTAGAAGTCTAGTTACCTGGACAATTCTCTCTAAGGATCCAGAGCTGAAGCATTCATTTTTGGGTGTGTAAGTGTTTATATTTGTTATCCAAGAAAAGGGAGAAGGGCAAGGTAGTGGTCTGAATGTCTGATTGGGATCAATTATTGTTTGGCTTTTTTCCTTCCCTTTGCAGTCTCTGACAAGAGATTCAACCCCTCTCTCTGCCTCAGTTTTGAGATTTCTGGAAATAGAGTAGTGCTGCTGGTAACTCTGTCAGTAAGCCTGAATTGCATTTCTCCCTCAAAGCAGAGATTAAATCTTTGTTATCTATGAAAAACATACACTTCCTCAGAGCACCTGAGACAAATTTTGTGAAACATGTAGTTGTTTGTAAAGCACTCTGAAGGTGAAAAGCAGTTAATATACTTACAATAAATAGCCAAATCAAACCGAACCACTAAAAATAAAAATGACCAGAATGACTGTTACTTCCTGGGCAGGAGGCATCAGGTAATGCCCCAAATAAATTTTTTGGTCAGATGGTTATCACAGAGATATATCCAGGAGCCATAATCCTCTGATTTCCAAATCCCAGAGACGTGGTGCAGCATGCCACCTTCTCCATGATCAGCTAGATAGGCTGGCCGGAGAAGTGGACTAGGTTGTGGCTCTGCCCCCTTTCAGCTTCATCTCACGTGGGATGTTCCTCAAGAGGAGTCTAACCGAGTGGAGAGCATCACACCCTGGGTCTGTGCTTGGCCGTTGCCACTGTAGGGTGTCCCTTCCCACGTGAGACGCGGGCTGATCTGCTGCACATCTCAATGGGACTGGTTTATTTGTTGCATATCCTTAATACTCTGCAGTCAGAACCAAACCTGGATTTTGTGAAATAATATTCTGGAAAAGGTCTCTGGACCTCAAGTCAAGGAGACTGGTTAAAAGTCTACTGTTCAATAAAACTGTAGCTACTTTTTTTTTACATAATACGTCTTTAACAGCTCTGGAGTTGTCCTTAAAATACCTCCCAATCCAACCTCAATGCTGAAGATGCAAAAGCCAGAATGTGACATGTAGCTTAATTTAATTTTAAAGGAAAATTAATTTCTGGATGAAAAGGAAATTCTTTCTGTGGGAAAAATCTGTCACAGGTTGAACCACTCTCCGTAGGAAAGTTGTAAATTTTTATTTCTCACAGAAATAAATTGTTGTCATGCAAACCTCTTGCACACTTTTAGCACAAGGAAGTAGAAAACAGCTCAAGATTTCCCAAATATGGATCAGTGCTTCCTACAGGCATCAATAAAGGTTTCAAGTGAATGCTACATTTCAAAAGCTTTCTTAAGCTGTTTCTGTCTAGACAAAGGTTTTCTTCAAAGCTTCTAAAGTGTATCATTATCAGACTTTGAAAGCAGACAATGATCCAACTTGTCACCCTGAGAATTAAAGTTTTAATAAAAATGTTGACCATAAGAATTCTCTCCATGTGGTGCAATTACTATTTACAAGAAAGGCGAACACTGATATCCCTAGGCAACCGTGCTACAGCTTTATCAAACTCCTGCACACCAAATGCGGACACTTTAATCTTTCTATCAAATGTGAAAAAAACACACATCTGAAGTCTTCCCTCTTCTGCCATTAAATTACAAATCCATTTGCTCCTTGATATTATCAGCATTTTAAAGATGTGTAATCCGGGCCACGAGATTGCTTTTAATCCTCTAATAGCTATTTGGCTGATTTCTTTGTAAAAGCCCATCCACACTCCTTTCATGTTATATTACCCAGTGTCAATAACATGGCCAAAGAAAACCAGAAGGTTCTATAGAAAAGTCATGTTCAGACAGTAAAGCAATCAGGGCCCATTTATCTCACTGGAATAAATGAACAGGGAACATCCACATGAAAATAAAGCATCTTTGAAAACTTTTGTCACCAGCATACTTGGGAAGGAGGCAAAACAAGATCCAAGACATTTTGAAGAGAGACTCTCAAGTGGTACCAACGGGAGAGCCCTGCTGAAGTTAGCTGAGGTCAATCGCTATAGCTGAGCAAGGTCTTAGTAAGTCTCTCCAAAATAGAGTCTAAGCGAATATAACTTCAGCGGGTGCTCATCACTAGTAAACCTCAGCGTATCGATAAATGGCTACAGAGTAAGAGGTAAATTTGTTCTAGACAAATGAGGAGCAGCAAAATGGCAAGACTGCAGCTGTACCTCACTCTTCTGCAAAGCTGTCCAGCTGTAGATCTGGAAGCTCTGTAAACACAAGATGAGCAACATTCTCCATCAACCTGAAGGTGTGCTTGTAGGTAAAAATCTGCTATAAACCCTCAGTCATGTATTTCCCACATGATTTTTACACATTTTTTCTACCTCACTGTGAATATGTCCACTGACAGAGCAATGGAAAAGTTCTCCAAGTTGCCCTTGCTGGGAGAACAAACTGGAGGAGTGAAGGTGTTTCTAAAGGTAGATGTCTCTCTCTCCGTATCTCAGTGGATCTCCACATGGTGGATCCAATGGTGGATCAAATACAGAGAGGGCTCAGGCTAGGACGCTGGTGAAATGAGCACAGACTGCCAAGAACATTTGTTTGGAATTTACATCAGTCTGGCAAGGTGGCACTTCTCAGAAGATGCTCCAGAGATGGCTGAAAACGTTATAACTCAGCTACCCTGAGCCAAGACCCTGGCAACTCAATAGGAACGCACGTTCATTTAGTGTGCTGTGCAAGAGACTGGTAGTGCTTTTCAGGAGCGAAAGGGCCCCTTTTTTTAGTCATCAGAGTGTCCTTTCCCCTGCCCCTCATATCCACGTTGCGTAATTATTCTGCTGACCCCGAGGTCTGATCAGTGTAGCAGGCATAGCTAGCTGGTGGGTCAGGGACCCAGCACCCAGCTGGGCTTGGGTGGCAGTGGGGTTCTGGAGAGGCAGATGATGGCAGGGTGGGAGAAGGGCTGTTGGTTCACTCTGGGAAGAGGATACTTGCCTAGGTGGGTGTTCAGATGGAAGCTACCACTCTCTAAGAGTGGGGTTCAGCAGGTCCTGTTTTCGTATCCACACTTCAGTAGCCTTGCTCTCTTGTATCACTCAAAAATTCTCATTTAAAAAACCAAGTCCAAAAGCGGGCCTGGGAAAAGACAGGTGCTATTTGCAGTGCTGTGGCACTCAGCTCTACTGGGGGCTTACCTTAAGGGCTTCACAGGAACAAGTCTTTCACTGAAATGAAATGAGGTTTTCTGGCTGGATAAAGCCCTGTGTGAAAGTCACCTAGTGGCACACCTGTCTGCTTGAGGGTAGGAAGGCTCTACAGAGGGACCTGGACAGGCTGGACAAATGGGCTGTGACCAATTGTATGAGGTTCAACAAGGCCAAGTGCCGGGTCCTGCACCTGGGCCACAACAACCCCATGCAACGCTACAGGCTTGGGGATGAGTGGCTGGAAAGCTGCTTGGCAGAGAGGGACCTGGGAGTGTTGGTCAACAGTCGACTGAATATGAGCCAGCAGTGTGCCCAGGCGGCCAGGAAGGCCAACAACATCCTGGCTTGTATCAGAAATAGTGTGACCAGTAGGACCAGGGAAGTCATCCTTCCCCTGTACTCGGCACTGGTGAGGCCGCACCTCGAGTACTGTGTTCAGTTTTGGGCCCCTCAGTACAAGAAGGACACGCTGGAGCATGTCCAGAGAAGGGCAATGAAGCTGGTGAAGGGTCTAGGAGCACGAGTCTTATGAGGAGCAGCTGAGGGAACTGGGGTTGTTTAGCCTGAAGAAAAGGGGGCATAGGGGAGACCTTATCGCCCTCTACAACTACCTGAAAGGAGGTTGTAGCGAGGTGGGTGTTGGTCTCTTCTCCCAAGTAGCAAGTGATAGGACAAGAGGCAATGGCCTCAAGTTGCACCAGGGGAGGTTTAGATTAGATATTAGGAAAAACTTCTTCACAGAGAGGGTTGTCAAATTTTGGAACAGGCTGCCCAGGGGAGTGGTGGAGTCACCATCCCTGGAGGTATTTAAAAGATGGATAGACGAGGTGCTTAGGGACATGGTTTAGTAGTGGACAGGTACGGTTGGACTCGATGATCTTGAAGGTCTTTTCCAACCAAATGATTCTATGATTCTGTGATCTTCACTATGCTTGGTTATCACCCTTGTTGCCGGAACTTGTCCCTCCATGGCCTGAGCATGCAGCAGGCACGCAGGGTACAACCAGCACAACAGCAGCTGTTAGAGTGTATGAAGGATGTGGATAGTTGCCTCTACCAGGCCTGGGCTGAGGGTGAGAATAAAGATTCAGAGCTATAGTCTGGCACTGAGGTACAGCCTTGGAAGAAAAAACCTTTGCCCCGTTGCAAACTGAGTTGAAAAATAGTGAACAACAATTAAAACACAACTCAAGAATGGATAGTATGGGTATGTGTGGAGGCTGGGTTTACTGGATACACTTCAGAGGAAAAGCACAAGAAAAGGTTGGTTTGATTGGTTTCCCTTTATTTGTCACAGTTTACACAAGAAACATGGTAGGTGCGTGCATACAAGCTGGAAAAGCTGGGGTACCCACAACCCAGCCCTGGAGCAGAGCTTTGCGGCTGTGCTTTCCTGGAGAGACCAGGAGCTTCATGCAATCCCACACCTTGCAAATCCAAGACAAAGCCCGTTAGCATTTTTTTGTCTGCTTTCCAATGGAAACAAAGTTTAGGCTATACTCTGTGTGTAAGACGTCCCGTCTCCAAAAGCTTCTGAACCTCTGACTGATTTTCAGCCAACCTGCATGGGAAGAGAGTGTCAAAATGCAAATAAAATTTCTCAGTTTTTTAGTTCTTTTTTTTTTTTTTTTCAAAATAGAGGTTGGGCCAAGGTGGGGAGCCCAGCTTAGGGTTTATGGCTCTGGGTGATGAGCTGTGGTGCTTCACGCTGGGTCAGATTCCCATGCCACCCAACTGCTGGAGGCCACAGCCACCAGGGGCAGACACAGAGAACAGGCAGTGCGTCTGCTTTTTAGCCACCTCCAGTCATAACTGGGTGTATTCATTTAAAGTGAGGGGATTTGTCAAGGTCAAAACACCCATCTGTGAAGCTGGGTGGCTGAAGACTCTGGTTCATTACCACCCCTGTCTGAAGGGACCAATACCCCCAAAACTGTGGGTTACAGGGGTAGGGAGCAGCCAGTAAGCCTGTATTTCACTCTGAGTTCCCTCACCCTTTTTCAAAAGCTTTGAAGCCAGGCTTGTAGGACTCGCTGTCATTTCCGAATGACCCTGCATTTGCTGAAGCACCAAGAGTAAAGTCTATGTTACCATGGACCTTAGGTTTTATCGATCATGTGTTTGCAGATGCAGGAAATGAAAAGATATATTGGTATGGATCATGTTTTTTAGCCAGGCTAAAAGAAGCCCTAAAAGAGAGTCTATACATCTCTCCACCAGTTTCCCCCTTGAAAATTTTGGAGACCTCTTGGCTGACTTCAGATATTGCTGGAGATAGAGGTCTCAAAGACATGAAATTCCTGCATAGTCCATGCGCGCTGGAGCCATCGGAGTAGAAAGACATGCCAAATTAGAGTCCTTACAGAGGGGAAAGCTAACGCTGAATTGTGTTTTCAGTTTGACCCGCTTGATGGTCAGCCAGCCCATGAGCACCAGCCAGCCATCAGCAGGCACACGTGCTTTGCGCTACTATAATGTGCTGCCTCTTGCCTATTCTACTGGGGCCAGGGGATGAAAATATGAGTATTTTGAGGGAGGTTTGGATTTGGGAAGGGGAAGCTGAATGAATGGACTGTGAGAAGCTGAAGGGTTGAAAATGTGGGGAAGGTAGTGGGCAGTGAAGCCTGGGAGTGTATAACACAAATCCAAGCCAAGCTGCATTTGCTGTGCTGCTCGCAAAGCACCTTGCTTGTCCCCATGATTTTATTTTGATGCAGTGTGGTTCTGGGCATATATATAGCAGATTTTTGTGTTCCAAGGCTGTCAGCCATCAGCACCGAATCCTAACCAATCTCTTCCATCTGCACTGAGATCACAAAGAGAACAAGTAGTTACAAATAAATGGAATTTTCATGTCTTTTTATGTATTTGCTTTACTGCCAGCATTATGCTATATTAGGCTGCTCTTTAGATGTAGCTTTTTTAAATTTAAGAAGCACCAAAGAAGTCCCAGGCTCAGCTGCAGAGGGTTTATCCCAGGGGAACACTCATGCGGAGGTGATGTGTGCATCCCCACACCAAGAGGCGTTAAAGCTCACTGGTGCTTAATGAATGAAACCGATAATGAACTGTGTAATGTATTGATGAAATAAGCCAGATGTACAAACACAGGCGTGTGTGTTGTGGTGTTTGTGCATGGGAGAAGGAGGAAGGATGGCAGCGGGAAGGGAGAAAAGAAAGTGGGTTTGATGTGTGGCACACTGCTTGATATCAAATCAGCTGCATGGCTGAAACAAGGGCAATAGGAACAAATTAGATATGGCACCTTTGGGGAGGATTAATTCCTGGAGGGGAAAAAAAAAGACTTCAAGATAATATATTTGTAGGCAAACCCTGTGGAGATATAAAAAGGCTGTGAGATTTTGCATAGCAGAAATGCCGATGAGAACAAACAAAGCAGTGACTCTGGTGGACCAGGACTTAAAGAGAGCCATAGGCAGGGCTGGAGAGAGGCATGACTCCCTCTCTGGCCCCACCACCAGCCAGTGTGGGTGTTTTCCACCTTTTAAAGTGCTTTCCTCCTTCCCCCAGCATATTTATTCCCCTCCGCTGGGAGGGAGGAGTGCTCCTGCCCCTGGAGGATTGGCTTTGCATTTTTAGCCCAGGGGTGCCGTGAGTTTAGGGAAGAGTCAGCTTTGCCTCTTGAGGCTTTCCTCACTTCAGGCATCCCTCACAAGCTTGGCCACGATCAGCTGCATCTGCGCTGTCCCTGTCACGAGGCAGAAATGAGAGGTGGGGCAGGCTGGGGCTGAACTACAGGGTGGGCCTTAATCCTGAAGGAGGAAACCAGAATAGTGGGGAGCGTAAGAGGAGCCCAGCACCATGACAAGATCTGTGATGAGTAGCCTGGAGCACAGATGGAGGCCAAGCGCAGGAGGTGTCTGTCTCTCTTAAATGAATAGTTGCACCACTGGCACCATTCTTCCTCCCTCCTCCTCCTCTTTCCCCCACGCTGGGAGTCAGGAGTGCTGCTGGAAACCATGGGGACATTGCACTGGGCATCACAGGGGAAAGGGAGAGCGCTGTCTCTGTGAACAGGGACGAGGGGACAGGGGCAAAGTCTGTAGCGTGAACGTCCAACCCAACACAGTAACACATCTGTTAGAAAGAGGAATCAGAGAGCTGTAGGTTAGGCATGCTCTGCTGGTCATGATGGAAAGCTTCGTCAAGCTCAGGACTATAGGAAGGGCTGTTCCCTGCTGCTAGTGTTTTTCAGAGGGTGGATATAGGTTTACATCATAGTGATAATGCCCACTTTCTTTACATTTTGCCATTCGCCATCAATCCCTGTCATTTTCCTCTCCTCCCTCGTGTCTGCCCCTGTAGCCCTGGCTATTGCTATAGGGACAAGGGTATGGGACATGTCCTGGCTGTGTATTTTGTGTCCTTCTCATACAGCAGCCTGATTTTAGCATCCCTTCTTGCTAACAACTCTCTGCTGATCACACTACGTGTGGCCCTTGATGAAGACAGATGTGCCTCGCAGCAGCTGGGTGGGAGGTGGTCAGGGAGCTGCTTAATAAGCAGAATTTAAATTAAAAAAAAGCCCAACCCCTATCAGAAAAGAAGCAGCAATATGATTTTACCACAAGCCATTGTGCAAAAATGGCTGAGACCGCAGCATTTGCATGACAGTGAGTCTGTCTGCCTGCACCTCAGACACACCACATTTATCTGCCTACCATCGCTTCTCATTTGTCTTTTCTTGTTCATCATTGCAAAGTACCTCCAAGCGTATTTCTTATCAAAGTGCTGAGCAGTTGTGAGCAGGCTGTGCTCTAGCTGGGGAGTGGAGGGGACGATTACAGAGCTCAGCCCACCTGCCGTCAGGAGCTGAGTGATAAACCCAGATTACTTCAGCCCCAGGTTTTCCCTCTGTTTCAACAACAGTGTGGCCCTCCTCTTGCCTCTGTGCTGGAAACACCAGTAGATCCTGCCCCATCTCACTGGAAAATATCACTGGGCTGCTCCTATACCGCTTTGCCAGGAGCTGGTTGCAGCTGCCGTGAGCTCGCTGGGCTGCTTGTCCCCTGTGTGAGTGGACGCACCTGAGTCCCTTGCACTCGTAGATAAATCTGCCCTTGCACATTACCCAGCTCTGGTATGGCAGAGCTGGCGTCTGCATCTATTCTATTCTATTCTATTCTATTCTATTCTATTCTATTCTATTCTATTCTATTCTATTCTATTCTATTCTATTCTATTCTATTCTATTCCGTTCCATATATTACAGGTATAGTGAGGACGGTGGGGACAAAGAGATCTCTCTGCCAGTCTGTCATGCCAATGATGCCACCAGCACCCTCCTTGCCATCAGCTCCCTCCTGCTGACTAACACAAACCATCATGGAAGCCAGGCAAAAAGCCATGAAAAAGACCCAAATGCGTGCTCAGGCCCTGCCCAGTTCCGCTACTGCTTCCTGGCTCTGACGATATGCTCCCAACATGGCTGGGTAACGCCGCACCCCCTGTTCGCAGGGGCGATGCCCCATGCAAGCGGTGGTGGCACATCCTGAGGGGCCTGTTAGGACAGATCAAAGCTGAGCACCTACAGCATGTCATGCTGACATGCTGTACGAATGCGAGGCATTTGGCTCTGTTTATGTGCAGCGTGTTCCACAGTTTTGCATTTTGCAGCGCTATGAAAGCTTCAAAAGTTCCATTTATGTTAACAAGCCCGTAAAGCATAAGGTTATTTAACGTTGTTTATAGTAGCCTGTCTGAGAAGCTCATTCGGTTACCAGCTGGTTCGATTTTTGCTAAAAGCAAGGTTCATAAGGGCGTCAAGTTGTGTCTGCATGTGCTATGGGAGCTTGCGTTGAAAGGGCAAGAAAAACAGCGGTGATGCCATCATCATGCAATGGCTGAATTACTCTGTAGTAGGGATGGTCAGTGTTTTCAGAGATGAATGAAATATGTTGGCTTTGTGATTGGAAAAAATGTTTCATTTAAACATTTTTAAATTTTTTTTTGGTAAAACTTTTTTAGCATTGGTTATTTTCTGCAAACTTTACTGGAATTTTACTGAGGTCATTGTCTTAAAGAGCACATTTCACATTTGCATCTTTGGTGAAAAAGTCACATTTTAGGTCATTTCATCACCTAGTAATCACCGAAAAACCTAATAAAGTTATTGTGTATGTGGAGTGATGGGTATCAGAAGCTGTGGCTGGGCAGGTGGTGGTCATACAGAGTGAGGATTAGGTGAGAAGCAACACGGCCAGTGTGGCATCATGCAGAGCAGGCATTTGCAGAGAGTGGCTGGACAGGAACAGTTGGAAAAAAAGAGTTTAGACTGAGTTAAAGGAGATGCCTGTTGACAAGTTGGGAAAGGATCGCAAGGTTTCATCCATGTGAGCCTACTAGGAAGGTGGCACTAAGAGCACATTCACAGTCTCAGGGTTTTTTTCCCCCACGAAGGAAGTCTGAAGTGGGGTCTGTGGCCAGACTTTCTGTGGCTGAAGCACAGGGTAAGAAGAGCACCTCTAGGAAAGTCACTAGTGAGTTTTTTTCACCGTTCTTAATTGCAAGAGATAAAGTAAGAGTTTAGTAATCAAGTCCGGCATGCAACTGTGGGCACAGACATGCATGGGGCAAATGTCACAGAGCACCTACTATAGCAGGTGCCAAGCTTTGGGAACTGGGGGCTTGGAGCATGGGACAGGGCAGAGGGGCATCTGGTATAAGTGTCCCGTATAACGTGTCACTCCAGTGTTACAATGGCAGCAGCAGCCCGTGTCCAGGAATCACCAGGATGATGTATTTTATTTTATACCTGAAATAAGTTTTACAGATAAGACAATGTTTATTCTGTAAATAATTCTGAAGGCCATTTTCAGTTTGAAACAATACAGTTGAAAATACTGTAAAAATGTATTTGTGTTGAACCATGCCTGCAAAATGGAGGCAGCTTTGATTTTATTTTTCTCCTGAAAGTATTCCCCTCTTTTCAGCTAGCCCTAACTTTTAATACCGAGAACAAAGTCCACAAGCTTATGCTCAAACATTGACAGTGACTTGATCACAACAATTAGAAAAGCGACTTGGCTGATCTAAAGGTTTAAGGCATTCACACCATGAAAAGTGTGACTGTAAATCCATTGGACTTAGAATTTACTTGGAGAGGTTTAAGGAAAGGCAGTTTGTAAGGCAGAGTAAAAAAGCTCAAAAACTTTGGAGAGTCAGTGAGATCCCTGGAAGGTCAGATGCTATTTTTTTTCTGAGACTCCTTGGGATGGAGCTCTTTGGAGAATAGGTTTTATAGAGAAATTCCCAGTACCTCTTCATTTCAGCCAGGTTATATATATAAAAGTATTACAACACAGATGCTCCGAAGGGGAAGCGTGTATAAGACAGGCTATCGGACAGTACTAGGAGTAAATTCTACCTGGTACGTTATGGATGTGAGACGACACCTACATGGTTAAAACATATCCCTCCTTTCTTTCTGGTTTATTTTATCCTAGATTCAGTGGGACAAACTCACCCCCTCATGAAAGATCTGGCAGCTCCCTCGAGTCCTGAACTCTATCCAAGTGATAATTATACCTGTTTGAAATCTGGGAGCCGAGAAGTAGCCTCCAGCCACTCAACAAAGGCTGCTCCAGTGCTCCGAGGAAGCGGTGCCGACACTTCCCTTCTCCTTGTCTGCCTCCTGCTGAAACGCATTTGCAGAGTTTCCTGAAGCCTCTAAGGCTTTTCCAGAGATCTGGTGGAACCAGACCTGGTATCTCATGAAGTATCATTGCATGCAAAGACAAAGAAACACCCCCACGGGCATAGTTAATGCAGACAAACCTTAATGGCTTTCTCCCCACCACCCCCCCCAGTTGCAAATGTATAATCAATCTCAGTTCAAATTTACATGTTTGATCTGCTTCTTTTAGGCTTCAGATGTCTTTGGAGGAAGGGGAAGACCTTGCGATTTGATCTGGATTGCCTCGGTGTTTACGTGGGCAGATCCACTGTGCCCAGTGCTGGTCAGATGTGGAGGGCTCCTGGCTTGCAGACGTGGGGTGGGAGGGCAGAGGCTGAGGTGCTTCCCAAGCTGGGCCTCATGAGCCCCTTCACCCCAAGCCACCATTTCTCCAGGGCTCCCGTGAGCGGTGAGGGCACCTGCGGCCCGATGGTGGAAACCTTCTTCAGACAAGAGGAGCTAATCCTCCAGCAAAGACCCTGTGAGTCCTCGCTCCTGCAGTGCAAAAGAAAAGAAAGGCGTAGAGATGAAAAACGTATCCACTTCAAACAGGGAAATTTCCATTTGAAGTGCCGTCTTCGAGTCAAATCCTCCCCAGCAGCAGCACTTTTTTCCCCTCAGTAGTGTGTATCAATTTCTTCTGACACAGTTTCATGGCTTCGGGATAAACAAGCCCAACTCCACTGGTATTATATTTTACAACTACAGACAGACCACGGAGATTAAAATTCTTTGGATGAGTCACCAAAGACGGGGAGGGGGGAGGCGGGTCTGCCAGGCGTTGTGAAAGGCAGGTTGAACACAAAACAAACTGAATCCAGCCTTTAATCCCTGGTGGTGCCATGGAGGCAGGGCCTTCCCCTGCGCTGGGAGGAAGGCGGACGCAGGCGGTGGGTGACGAGGGCAGAGCTAAGGGGACACCATCGCGAGGGGCCCTGTGTGCTGCGGAGATGGCAGAGGTGGCTTCTTGCCCTCGCATGGCAGCTGACTCAGGGCTGGGGAGGCCTCGGGGCTCTTCTCACTCCTTACGGCGCAATATTAATTTCTCGTTTCCCTGGCAAACACAAGAGCTGAAGAAGAAAATAATTTCTGGTTGATCCACAAGGATTTTGTTTTTGTTTCGTTTTCCCGCTGGAACCAAAGGCCTCCCTTAAATGTCTTCTTCCCCGAAGTGCAGCGTTTTGGTTTGATCTCTGGATTTTTTTAAGTCTTTCACGAAGTAAAGCGAAATGAAACCCCGCGTGCTGACATGCATTGCTGAAATGTTTGCTGCTGAAAATGTCAGTCAAATGCTGTCCCTTTCCCTGGTCTACCCTCCTTTCCCACCTTCCTGACTAAACCCCCTGATGAATTTGATGTGAAGTCCAGATGACTCAAATATGCTTTATCAGAAAAAAAAAACCCTGCTGGAGGAAAACCACCTCATGGCACCCCAGCTTGCCCTGGAAAACTGCCTTCACTGGGAGGGTAGCCAGAGGGAGCTGGTTTAGGCCACTGGTGGAAACCTCTCTGCTTAAGGGTACCTTGTGCACACCTTTAATCCCTGTGTGCAGAGGGAGCTGGAGCTGGCCAGGAGCTGCCATGGGATTATTTTCTCTTACAGTGTATGTTTTTTTATTGCATCAGATTATTGTTTTAAACCTCAACATCCAACCCAGCCACCACTCCTCTACGCTAGACGTTACCCTTGTAGGTCAGGAAGATGGAGGTAGTTCTGGCCTCACACTGGGACATTCAGGAGAAATCCTCCAAGAGCCTTTGCTGGCTGGCTGCAGAACTGAAGATGTCCAAAAAATTCATTAACTTGCTTCACACCCAGAACATGTCTGGACTCTAGATAAAGGAGGACTCAATTCCTCCAGGATTGCCCCAACCCCTTTTCCTGAACCTCCTGCTCCAAGTGACACTGGTCTCTGCTGAGACAGGCTTGTGGAAGTGTGGTGGGAAAATCTGTAGAAGATTTCCCTGCCTCTGCAGTTGGCATTAATATTAAGACTAACTCAGCTACGAGCTCCCATTTCTCCCTCGCTGATCTACTTGCCTCATGGCTGTTTTTTTGGGCAGCAGCACAGCCTGGATGCTCAGCAGGGCACTTCCTTGAGTGACAGTGACTTTCCCCAGCAGCTTGGTCAGCTCCTGGGCATTGCATGGGGCACACTGCAGGTTGCAGAGGACAATTCTGGTGTCCCAGGCTGCCCTCCCAGCACTTCTGGTCCATGGCTCACCTCTCTGCTAGCTTCAGTCTGCTCTCATGCTATCATCTCTTCTTGCAAAGAGAAGTCAAGGCTGCACCTAGACAGAGCCACTCAGTGGGGTTCTGTACGCTGGGAACAAGAGGTTGTGTCTTCATCCTCCTTGTGATGGAGACAAGGGGACTCAAACATCCCCACGAGCAACCTGATGCGCTCTCAGCTTCTGTCCCTTAGCACATGAACGTGTGCAGGTGGCAAAAGTGAGCTGGCACATTTAGCACTTCACACAAGTCAAGGTCCTGTATCCTCAAAGCACAGAGGAATTTAGGCACGTCACTGGCACTGAACTCAAGGTGAGGATCTAGCTCAGAGGCTCTGCTTTGTAGCCAGAGGACTATGAAAAACTTTTCTAAATTTTGCAGTGACTACTTGAAACTCTGAACAGCTTACAAGGTCTTCTGCTTTCACTGTAGATTGTGACAGGAATGAACCCATCCCTCCAGCAGTGCCAGAAGCCGCAGAAGACAGGCACACAGGGCTGCTGCACACCCGCAGGGCTGGCGCTGAGCACGGGACAGCCGGGGCTGGGCTCTGCAGAGAGGTACTGCCATGCTCAGCAGCACTTGTAGGTGCAGAAGGAGATGGTCCCTGAATCAGAGCTTGGTATTTAAATAGGAAAGACTGATAAAAAGCGAGAGTAAAGGAAGTGATTTTTATCCTTGTTTGCAGATAGGGCACCAAGACATAGGAAGGTGAAATCACTTGGTGCAGGCTGGACAAGTCTGTGGTGGATCAGAGCGCTGAAAGCTGCTCTCCAAAGATGTAACCGAATGCCTCAGCCTCATGCCGAACTTTTCTCTCCAGGAACCAGTCTGTGATGGAGCATTCACTTTCTGCCAGAGAAACAGGGAGGAAAGGAGACAGCAATGGTGCTCTTGGCTGCTATTGATAATCATCAAATAGTTTGAGTTCCTGCCCAAGAGACAAGGAAACAAGTATTTGTCTCGCAAACAAGGCTCCATGTTTCTCGATCAAGATAAAACTTCTGTCTCATCCACTGACCATTAATGGAAGAGCTCACGGGGTCTGGCAGGAAAAGCAGCCAGAAGCCTGCCTGTCTCCTGAACTCATGGGGTTTGTGGAGGCCTTGCCCAGGCTGCCTGCAGCCCTGGGACTGAGGCAGGGAGGGGTGGGGGGGAACAGGAGGGACGACCCCTCACCAGAGCAGTGTGCAGGCCCTGGCATGCCACACGCCTGTGAGCAAGGGTCTCCCTCCCTGCTCGCCCCTCAGTGGCCCGGCCAGCTGCCCTACAGGTGCTGCAGCCCTCCCCGAGACCCCTTCACTGGGAGGGATTCTGCTCTGTGGAGGTGCCCACCGGCTTTGCAGGCTCCTGGGGGAGGAGAGCACCCAGCACTACCTGCACAGTGCTGCCTGCACCCAAAGGCACCCTCCTGCCAGCACAGCCCCATGTCCCAGGCTGGGCAAAGAGGTTTCCATTCGTGGAGAGGTTTCCGCTCCACCCCAGGGCTCAGTCCCCCCACCGCGAAGGAGCTCTGGCCCTGCAGACATGCACAGGCTTATGTCGGGAAGGAGGCAAAGTCCTTCCTGGGCTAGACTCAAAATACACAGATACTCAAAATACTCAAAATGGAGAAAATACAAAAAATACTCAAAAGATGGAGACAAAAGTGCTTACCACGGTCCTTTCTGTATCTGCCTGATAAAAAAAATCCTATGAGAAGTGAATGGAGAAAATCCCTTTAGCAACAGCTACAGTATAAATACTCTCCAGGGGAAAAATAATTTACAGTGATACTTTTTTCTTCCTCATCCAAGAAGTGGTTAAAGATTTGGCAGAGAAACAGTGGAGGAACTGATCAGCCTACCTATGATTTTAAAGCTTAATTACTTGTCTGCGAATGCCACAAATTTATAGCCCAACAATAATAAGCGTTAGCCAAAAATAAAACAACCAGCTTTCTTTTTTTTTTTTTTTTTAAAGATTAGAAGCGCAAACAGGTTACAACTCTTAAAAGCGAAGAGCTGGGTAACCAGGTGATTTATCAGCAAGGCGCTCCTCCAGACGGGAAACCCACCTTTTCCTTCTGCCTGGAACTGCAAAAAGGGTAATAAAAACCTAGGGGATTTTATTTTTCTTTGGCAGTACAACCTGGAGCCTGCTACCTGAGGACTGAAACAGAAACAAAGCACGGCGCTGGTACCTTGAGACCAGAGTGCTGTAACCCGAAGGGCTTGTGGTTGCTTGCCACAGGGGGATGCTGCTGCCCACAGGGCCCAGGGGAGGTTTTGGTGGCTGTTCTAGGTCTTCCCTCTGCCCTGAAGGGCAAAGAGCAACAATCTGGGGCAGAAGTGCGCTTGGGTGCTCGTGCTGACATAAAAGAGCTAAGGCCAAGCTTTACGCAATCCCTCATACACTGCAGGCTAGGCAGGGTTCAGCGATTCAGCTCCTCCTCCATTATTCCAAGTACTGTATTGGATTGCTTTTCATCTCTCTCCTTTCCCCTTTAAATTTTGTCATAAAACCCTAATGTCTTGTCCTCGAGCGTGTGTATTCATAACTGCCGGCAGCCTGCTTTTCTCCCTGAGCGGCTCTTCCCTACGAGCATGCTCAGGTTTGGTAATCTACCACTTAATTGACTCAGGTAATAAGCTGCTGCTCTAACGCATCAGGGCTTGGACCTTATCGCACACACACCCACCACCTCATCTTCCCCTGTGGGAGCTGCACCCCTCCCTCCCCTTAGGTGCCTGCAGGGGCCCCCTTCCCGTCTATTTCTTCTTCCCCTCCTGACACATGACAGGGGAACAGGTTCCCCGGGTTTGCACTTCACAGGGAAGAGCAGAAAGCCTGACCTACCCGACTTCCCACCCCACGCGGGCTCGCTGGGTCTGAGAACAGAGAGAGGAAGAGCCTGGGCTCCCACCTTGCCTCCCTGACGTGAGGCACAACTTGCACAAGGGAAGAAAGGGGTCCATGCCTCAGTTTCCTCAGGCACTGAGGGAGAAGAGAAAGGAGGAAAATGTTTCCCCCCCTTCCACCCGCCTGCTGGGCAAAGCTGAGGCTAAGCAGAAAGCAGGGTGCTGGCTGTAGCTTAGCTGGGGTGGGGGAATAGGAGGAATAGCAATCCAGGCTGCCCCTGGCACCTCATTTTAGGAACAGGCTCCATCACAAGGCTGACTCAAACACCTCAGTGTCGAAGGGAGGGCAGCCCAACCCCTACGTGTCTTCTGCTAAGCTAGTAAATGTTAAATTAAGTGCTGGCAGATGACTCCATTTCCCTTTCCTGGTCCTAATCTCTGCAGTTAAGATCAGTGATTATTTTGGTTTCTGAACTTTATATACAACGTGAAGCAAAGCAGTCTCCTAGGTTTTGGGAACGAGGGCGCAGTAAGATGGGGATGTACTCAGCACCGTGAAAGCCAGCAGCAGCAGCTCAGGCTGGGGATTGCTCGGTCAGTGCCTGAGGAGGACAAGTTGCACATCTGCCCGGGGAGTTCAGGGGCTTTTCTGTGCCCTCAGCTCCCCACCTCCCTCAGCTCACATACTGCTTGGCACTCCCCCCACTGCAGGGAATGACCCCCACCCTTCTGTTACTTATTGCAATTAAAAAAACAAAACCAAAAAACCCACCAGGAACCACATAATTATTGGTGGTTTGTGGGTGCCAGGAGGTTACCATCTTCCCCTCCCTCCCACAGCGTAGGGGACAAAGCACCTGCGCCCGGTGTCGCCCTGGCTGGGGACCTGCAGAGCTCCCGCTTTTCTGCCATACCCCTCCCACTGCCACCTCTCCAGGCAGAAAACCAGGGGTACTGGCAATCAAAATCCCTGGCGCTAGGACAGGGCTCAAGAGAGCAAAGCAGATGCCAGGTACAGGCAGGGCCCGCTGCTTAATTGAAGCCTTCCTTCTGCAAGCAGGGGAGCGTGTTGGCACATGCTGCAGGAGGGATATTGCTTTGTCTGATCGCTTTGAAGACTGGGAGGCGGAGGGAGAAGAGAAGAGGCCAGTTAAGTGTGTTTATGTTTGAGAGGAACAAAGGAGAGCGGAGGAGAGGCCGGGGGTGCCTGCGCCAGAGATGTGTCAGAGATCACTTGTTCCTCCTGGGCCAGAACACCAGCCCGGGACCACCAGCGGAGGAGGAAGCGGTGTGTGCAGAGCCGTGTTTAAAGCAGGGAGAGGAAAGACAGAGCAGAGAAAAAAAACTCCCAAGAGGCTTAGGATGGTGATAAACATGACACGGGTTAGACAACGGGCTCACAACCAGTCGGGTGTGCGATACGGCACAACTACACCACAGCAGATAACACTGCAAGCGCGTACCTTGCTGGGGTCCTGGTTTCACTTGGGGGAGGCTGAGTTAGGGAAGTTAGGAAGCCCTGGAGTACACAAAGCTTAACCAAGTCAAAGAGAAGGAGGCCATCAGCTGCACCCCAGCTCTGCCATCCGTTATGGCAAATGAAGCACGGGTCCCCCCATTTGCAATGCTGCCGGGAGGAACCGCCTGCCCGGGGGGCTCTCACACAGCCCAGGGGCTGAGCGCTGCCCCTTCTGCCTCCCACTGCACCCTGGCAAATGGCACCCCCCAGCGCAGGGGACGCTCTTTCACTGCCATCCACCACCACGAAAAACCCGAAGAGCTTTTCTGTTTGCTATTTAATGCTATGCTAATGGTGATGGGAACAGCACCTGCACAAGCCTCTGAGCGCACCGCGAACAGTCAGTTCCTGGCAAGAGAGGAAGCACTCACCCATGCTCACTGTCGCTGCACAGCACCAGTCCCTGCAGCAACCCCTGTGAGCACAGAGAGAAGGTGCGTGCCATTGAAGCCACCACCAGAGATGATACCTTCTACTTCCCAGAGGCAGTAGCTCACTTTTGGCAGGTCCAATTTGTAAGTTCAAACATCTTGTTCTCAAGCAGAGAGTAAGATAAATGCAGTGAGCTATTTGTTCTCACTAAAAAGAAACCTGCATCCAAGGACTGGTTTTATTGCACTGGCTGAAGGCAGACTTAATGCAGACACCCTGTGTAAGCCCCAAGGCAACCAAACCTTCTGCTGCAGGTCATCATCCAGATGACTGAATCAACTACACTTAGGGAAGGAATAGATGAGTGCCAGCAGTTGAACAGAGGTGTGCAACAGCTCCAGGTGCGTGGCGTAGACACAGATCTCCTACCTGTGGTTTCCCACCAAAAAAAAGAAGAAAAAAAGACCCTAACAATCATTCACCAAAGCTTTTTCAGTCTTTTGGGGAAGGGAGGGAAGCACATCATACATTAACAGATATTTCCGAGTTCTCAGTAACCTTCCATGGAAGCAGAGATGGTTGAATAACACATTGACTCTTTGGTGTTGCCAAGATGCTTCTGCAGATCCACCTGCATTTCAGCATATGAATTTTAATACCGCGTGCCTTCCCTACCTACCAATTTTTTAAATTTATTTTTTAAAATGCAGATTAAACAAAGCTAGCGGACAACCCTAGTTGGAGAAAAAAAAGACAGACTTGAAGTAGAAAAACATCCAGGTTTAAACAAGGAACTGGGAGACATCTTACATTTTTACTCTTAACTTTTTTAGGTGGTTAGGAAACCAGCACTCTCCTTCATACAGCACAACATATAACCAAAACTATTACTAGCTTTGCAACAGGAAACCAAAATTGACAGCACTTCTTGCATTCTTGAATGCTAATGCATAAATGCTGATGATCAGGAGAGGCTTAAGGCATACATATGAGAGCACCTCCACGGTACACAAGATTACTGCTTGTAAAAGACCTGAAATTTGTCTCTTAATGGCAACGGCAACTGTTACCTGTGATGTTGAAAGAACTGTGTTTGAGAAATGCTTCTTTATTTTTAAATATGAATGTTTTAAGGGTTCACTTGCATTCCACATCACTGAGTCTGAAATATTTATAGGCAGAAACTTCTGCATGGAACATGCACTTCTGCAGAAGATTTGAGACCAACAATTTGTCTTTCGGTCACTGGAGGCTAATTCACATTTCTAAGTGAAATGATTTTTGTTTGAAATTCAGCAAGTCTGTCTCAGACCTCAGAGATGGCAATCTGGAACAACTCCACTGGAGAAAGCAGGGGAAAACAAGAAACTGTCTTTAAAGTCAGACTCACAAGGACTCACAGCAGTGACTGTTACTGCATGTGCTGCTTCTGAACCTGCAGCGAATACAGTATTTGAACTTAAGAAACCAATAAGCACAAAGTGATTAAGACAGTAAAACGCCATTATGCCTCCCGAGATCAACAGGTTTCAGCTAAGATCCTAAACTTAAAGGGCTGTTTCATCAAAAGGCACTCCAATCCATCAATCACTATCTGCTCCCTTTATGAGGCCCTGGCAGGGCTCCACTCTTGCTTTGAGGTTTTGTTTTCCTCCAGCCGCCCTCTTGTGTCTGCATACAGGCTTACAGGCAAGCTCCATCCTCTATCCAGCGAGGTGGACCCAGCAGCCCCTGAGAAAGACAAATCGTAGCTATCGCGCTCTTGTCATAACCAAGTTGAGAAAACAGCACTGTATTGCCCGTCTCTTGTATCCTGCAAGAAATTCTTTGCATTTCTTTGCGAGATCCATCATCAAGTCACAAAATGTGGTGGGTTTCAAGCTTGTATATGTACTTAAAAGTGGACAACAGACATTTTAGCCACAGAATAAACATGACACAGACACACTGCAGTGTCCATCTTCCCATTTTATTTGTAATCTAGTGGGGATGTTCAGCTTCCCCTCCAGTCTTGGTTAATGAATGTAAAAGAAACATCAGAAGTCACATCGTACTGGGCCTGACCCTGCAACTGGACTCACTTGAATCAGAGCTGCAGGACACAGTGAGCAATATTGTCCAATCCAACTTTTACATGCTTAGGACTTTGCAAAATGTTGGATTAGCACATCTATAAGTTGTTAAGTCACAACTTTCACTGGGCAAACAAAACCTTTCAAGACTGTGGAACACCCACTTGCACTGAGCCAAGTACACCAGGTGCTGCGTTAAATGGGAGAGGGTGGGGGAAGAGGGGAGGACTGTGCCTCAAGCCTAACTAGTCCCTCTCAAGCCAAGTGGGAGACCACTCCCAACTCTGTATTTCTTACCCAACTGCCACAAAACATGCAACAATATAGCCTATGCGTAAGGGTATCTGCAAACAGCAACCTCTCCCTGCCCAGAAGCATTATACCCTGCCTATCAGAGTACTTCTATATGCAGAAAGAGCTCCAGGCACTCAGGTGTGGAGACAGCAGGTCTGGTTCATACACCATCTTCGCTGATGGAGGTGGTCTTGCAGCACAGCAATTACTGACAACTCAGGCAAGTCTGAAGTCCTGCCTGTGGAATCATCAGGGAAATGGGGGAGGGACTGCATATAAAAACCAAGACTTACTTATTTCTTTGCCCTTTCATCACAAGAAAAGAACACCATATGACAAGGAGGGGGGTAGGGAGGCATTAATTATGCCTAGGAGTGGTTTAAAACAGGGATATCCTCAACTGTTTTGTTTCCAGAACAGGGATGTGATATCTGAGCATCCTACAGAGTCCAAGAGGTGTGGGAAGATGATGGTTCTAGTCAGTTTTGTGTAAGGCCTGGAGATGTGGGTACGTTTCTGCTGCCTTGTCAGTTCCTAGCCTTTTATAACACCAATAGGTCTCAGTTTAATGGCTTTCTTGCTGATGCCAGCTGCATGGCAGGTGTTAACCACATCTGTCACGTTCTTATAAGACTCTGGTGCCTGGAGGGGGAAGAGAGGAAAAAGAAAAAAAGACAAAACTATAAACAACCCAAAGTCACAGGAAGTTAGATGTAGGCTTTTGATATCCCCTCTTCTCTTTGCAAAAATAGAATCATATGAATTGAGGGTGGAGAAGTAGGTGAACATACTGAGAATCCGGCCACCTTACAAATCTAAGAAATCTATGAGACATTTAGCTTTCCAAATAAGCTTTCACCATATTTCAGATAAAATACTAGCTATTTTGGTTCTGTTTTCCCTATATTCTCAGATAATCCAGTCCACCAGCATGTGAGAATGTCAGGCCTCATTATCTGGCAGGAAGTCACTCCAACTTTCTCCTTACAGATAGCCTTTAAGATTTATCTTCACTGCCCCTTAGTGACAGGAATCAGGGTTGAACTCTAGAGCTCCCCCCTCCAGCATTCTGACAAGAAAGCTGCTCTTAAATAGAGATTTTAATGCAATCAACATGTTTGTACAACACCAACACCCATAAAAGCATAGTTCTAAATGATTAACACGCTTCTGTGAGTGAGGTTGTGAACAGAAGACATTCTATTATGTTAATGCAGAGGAACTGGAAGTCATAATATTCTGTTTTCTAGCCACTCAGAATTCTCTTCTTCTTGAGCAAATATAGGAATTCATCTTAAAAGAGGTGGATCTTTCATACACTGCTAATAATCTACATGACAGCTGCAGTGTAAAGTAAGTTTAAAGTTGGGAGAACATCATTCAAGAAGAGAATCCATAAAACATAACTACTTTTGTGATGCTCACACAAAGACTTCTCAGAGTAAACAGTAATTATCCCTATCGCCAGGCAGAAGAAAAAAGCATACCTCCCAAAACCTGTCAAACAGACATCTCCCCTTTCAGCAGAATTTTAGGGACAGGGAAGACTTCACACTACTTTCCAAAAAATTGGATAGCTCTATCGAAAATTGCCCAAGCTGTTTACTTAGAGTACTAGCGATCACTTAGCAATGCAAAAAAATCAAGTCAGGGTTATTCAGCCAAGGAGCAAGACTCCCTTTTCCCTCTCAGATAATGAAGTATTAAACTCACTTCTTCCATGACCAGTTTGGGAGAAGCAACACGGATGGCAATGCCCATGTCAGCCAGCTTGTCCAATACATCCTGGAAGTCCAAGTTACGTCGAGATTTGGCTCGAGACAGTGCACGACCCTAGACAGCAGTTTTGTTAGTTCTGTTTTTTGTAGTGGTTTGGAAAAAACATTATAAGTAAACACAGAATGCCTGAGAGCACAGACCACAGTAAGCCACAAACCAGGAAATTAACTTAGACTTCAGGCAATGGGCTCCTGCAAAATCACACATCCAGTATGACGGCCAGGAAAGTTCCATGTGTATAACATACTAGTCTGCAAGTGTCTTTTTACCCAAACCACTTGTCAAACAGTGTTCAGGAGTCACGGTTTTACTGGAAGCTATTTATCTTCCTCAATCATCCTGACTCACACTGTAAATAACAGGAGAGAAAACACCTTCTAACTACTGAGGAGTTTTACATGGACAGCCTCAGCACAGTTAATCCTTGTTGTTAGCTCAGAGAGATCAGATTTTGGTAAAAGGAGCTTATTCTCCACTTCTTCATCCTAACATTTGCCTTGTATAAAGCAGCACCCCCTAAATTTTCAGCAGGAGTAGTCAAAACTACTCAGTAAGGGACAAAGGGGACTTCTAGCCTGCAGTCCTCCTGGGCTGGGATTATCTGTGGCAAGGCTACTCTCTACTTGTATGACTAACAGATGAATCACACACTGGATGACCCTTGAATAACGTTGTTCTCTGGCTGACAGTCCCATTCCAATCCCTTCCTGAAATAACTTTTTGACTTACAGCTCCATGGCAAGTAGTTCCGAAGGTCTCAGTCATGCCTTGCTCCGTGCCAGTAAGAACATAGCTACAGGTGCCCATAGTGCCGCCGATCAGAACAGGCTGTCCAGTCAGCTGTGGATGCAAAGTATTAATTCACAAGAAAAAGCCTAAAAAACTCAATCTTAATAAAAGTCTGAGAGGAGCTGTATCTCCAGAAAAGGAGGTCAGGTTCACATTCCCTCAGAGCATCCCTTGCTTGTCTCAGGTGCCTGATATCAAGGATTCTGGAGAACTAACTGCGCTGAAAAATGTGGACCAGCAGATCAAAAGACTTGTGTCCAACAGACAGACAAGGCAAATCATTGAAGCCTGCCCTAGGTATGAAACGCTTCTTTCCCTTCATGATCTTCCAACAATTGTGGGTGTGGAGCACAAGAGGGAGCTCAGTGTCCCAAAGATCTAACAGACAAGACAAACAGAATGTTGCCATCCCATTAGGGTTCCAGTGCTGTTAGCTCAAAAAAGGAACTCACAGCATTTAGATCTCTGTTAGGGACCCTAAAATTGTCCGATTCATCCAGAATTCTCTTCCAATTTCCTTCTCCCACAGCTAAACTTACTTGATAATCAACAGCAATAAGAGGATGGTGAGGAGGGAAGGCCCTGGTTGATCCCTTTCTGTGCACCAGCAGAGTCCGCTCCTTTCCATCCACTACATGTTGCTCCACTTTGGCAATGTTGTGAGACACATCATAGATAACATGCATATCAAGGTCATCTGGGGTTGTGTTGAAGACTTTGGCAAAGGCCTAGAAAGAGAGCAAATCAGGATGTGAAATACAAGTCAGTAACTGCTGTGTACATGTGGAAGATTTACCATCTTTTTAGGAATTGAAAGGAACAAATTTGCTTGAAAGTGTTTCTTACTGATAAGTCACTGACCTAAACACTTGGCATGGCAGGTAAGAAACTTCAGTCAAATTCAGCCACAATGGAATTGAATACATCAGTGCCGAGTGTGACAGAATTGGACTGTCTAGATTAAAGCTGCCAATGGGCAGATAAACAATGCTGGAATTCAGTCAGGTATCAGCTAGTCAAATTCTTGCAACTCTGAAAAGATGGCTTCAGCAGTGTAAAAACAATTTTCTTGTATCCACTTCTTCCAGTTCGAGGCATTTTCAAAAATATTGCCTAAGTGGCTTCTGCAAGTACAATCCAGTGATGTTGAGACGTTTTAGATGGCTTGCCCATGACTGCAGCTTTCTGTAAGTCTCTCCAGAAAACAGTTTAAGCAGCACAAAAATGAAAATGACGTTAAATACTGCAGCTACTCTGTGTTCCTTATGTCTGGGATAAAGCAGGAGATGTGTACCAAAATATTTGCATCAGAGACTCTGCTCCTACCTGTCTTGTTAGAAAAGTCATGGAAGAGCGGTTGACCCATGCATAGTTTCCAGCAGCTGCCATTCCCTTCAAGTAATCCTGTCCCTCTGCAGAGGCAATCCTGGCACACGCCAGCTGGCGATCATTCACTATGATTTTGTCCCGTTTCATAGCTTTTTCCATAGCCACCAATGCATCTGGGAAATAAAAACAGTAAGTCTAAGTGACTTCTTAATTTTGTTTCAATCTGTGAGATTAACATGGGTGTCTACAATTTCTATTCTGAATTCATCTGTCCAATGGTCAAACCTACAGCTTCTTCTCAAATGCAAAAGCAAACCTGTGGCAGAACATTATCAATTGTTTGCAAACAGACAACCCCTGTCAAGGCAACTCAGAACAGACTCAGCAATTACACTGCAAGAAATGCTCTCTGGTGCTGGAGTTTACTGTCAGTAACAAGACCATACTGAGGAGTTTGCTTCACTTCAGGTACCTACGCCAGTCAGATCATACCTGTGGCAACTTGGTGGCCCAGGCCTCTGCTGCCACTGTGGATCATCACGCACACCTGCCCTTTGTGGTCAATGCCCATCTTCCTGGCAGCATATTCGTTGTAAATGTCATCCACAACCTGGATCTCGGCGTAATGATTTCCAGCTCCCAGGGTCCCCAGCTGCCAATCACAACACACTGATCAGACAGTGCTCATAAAGCAGTCTCTAGGAGCACAGGGGAGAGCTACGGGAATATAGGCAATAGGGCAAATTACTACAGCAAGGTTTTAGTTTTAGAAAAGTTTTTCCACAAAAATGAAAATCCCCATATAAACTAAAAGGAAGTAGAACACAGTAGCATTATCACTGTCCTCTTCGTTCAGATTTGTAACTATTTTTACTGTTGGAATAAGACTGCGATTAAAGAAAAGGACCAGGATCTACAGACTGTGCTGCCACTTTTTTCCAACTTACTTAGCCCTAGATGAAAGATGAGAAGAGTACAGAGCATTGAGAATCCATCTTCAATTTGTGTAAGCAAGGCAGACATATAGTCTTATACTTGGTTATAAATCCACAAGGAAGTTACAACATCCTGTTAATTAGGTAGTTACAACCTTTCAGTAGATTGAAGCAAGATATTCCATTTCCAAGCCCAATTTTTTCCACTCCATAACAGATGATCACTTATTTGCAAAGCAAATGTGAAAATTGAGGACATAAGATTATTTTGAGGTTAAAATGCTATAATCTTGCAGTACCACAATTCATAAAACTCAAGAAGTCATATAAAAGAAAGCTTTACAAAAGGTAGCGTTGGTATAGCCATCTCAAGTGTGTTCCACCCAGAGTAATGAGATACTATGTATAAAAATAAAATCTAACCCTTGAACTGCAATTCAAAGTTATGAGCTAGTTCCATTTATCATGGTATCTTTCCCTGCCCTGCTACTAACTTGCTGAGCAAACAAGGAGAAAAATTGCAAAATAACTTGCCTGTCTCTTAAAAACAAAACTACATCTGGATGGGGAAATGCCACCAAACATGAATTCCAGCACCAGCTGTTAACTGATGAAAAACTGATGGCCCCAGGCCCTTGGGTATGCCCAGTATCATTTCCCTCTGTTACAGTTCTGTCACGAATTATTCAGAAACAGCCCCACCATCCCACCTTTCCCCCTGCCCGGAAATGCTAGGCAGAGTTTCAAGAAAAGACACAAAATTAAGAGAACTACCCGCTAACCTTTATGTTTGAACCCTGGGACCACTCACAGCCCTCCTGAAACATAACATTACCTGAGGCAGGCCCCTCTTCTTTGCTCTTGAGGAGACCTTGTTGGGGTCAGCCTGCAGCATTCTTCCATATTCCTCACAGTGCTCCTTGTCCTCTGCCCAGGCATAGCCTTCCCGGAGAGACCAGTCCACACCCATCTCTAGCGCCTCTTCCAAATCCCTGCAATTATCAAACACCTACGTAAGGTGGTTAACCTTGGAAATACTCAAAACTCCACTGGATATGGCCCTGAGCAACCTTATATAACTTTGTTGTTAGACCTACCTTCAGAGTTAGCCCTTTGTGCAAGGAGTTGGATGAGATGACCTCAAGAGATCCCGTGCAACCTAAATTATTCTATGATTTTATGATCAGCCCCCAACTCCTCTAACAAGAAGTCCAACTTCTTGATACTTTATTAAAATCAAGCTCTACAAATATATTAACTTTAGATAGGTCATTACTTTTTCCTCTTTGTTGCGTGGGGAATATCCTATTTTCTCTCTCATCCCTTTCGAAAAACCACCTTTATGTTCATGGAAGTTTTCTGTCAGAAGGAATGAGAACCTTTCAAGAACTTTTAGTTAGTTCAGGGTTTTAAATGGGGGAAGAAACAGCTGACTTTGTGCATTGATGATTATGCCAGTCCTGCTGGTGAAGCACATATGCAGAAAGAATGGAAAGAGTTTTAGAAATACTTTTTCTTTCTTAAAGTCTCCCACTAACAAATCTTTCATCAGAATAAACACCAGAGGTGTCCCTTCTAGCCATGTGTGCACAAAGTCATTCTCTTACTTGGCGTTCATGGGGATGACACCTTTGGAGCCGACACCAACAGGAATGTGGTCAAACATAGCCTGGGCAAGCTGCTCCTTCACAGGTTGCACATCACTTTCATCCAAATTTGTACGCAGTAAGCGGACACCACAGTTGATATCAAATCCGACACCACCTAGAAGCGTAGAAAAAGCCATGGAGTTAATAAAGAAAGCGTGCTGATGGTGAGCACTTGCTGAATACTCATCTTAAATCAGTGACCCTGCTGACAGGGAGTATGTACTGAATGCTGTGATCTTACACCTTCTTTCTGACACAGTACTGGGAAAAAGGCAGAACTGCATTAAGCTTCATTTTAATAGATTTACATGAAGCCTCAGATTTCAAGACAGCCAAAAATATAGTCTTGCAGAGAAAAACTTGAAAACTCTTAAAAAAAACCAAACAGTTTTTCAGCCTCAAGCATATGCTCTACAGACATAGCTGTACAATTGCCTACAGAGCTCTCTGTTTACAAAGTTGCTCCAGCAAGTAGACACAACTATAAAATATACTGTCCACAGAAAGCAGAGAGGATGTTCCTGTTCTTCTGCCTAAGGTCAGAAGAAAAGTGACAGATCTTAGCATGGCTCCCTGATGTAAGACATTCTCGAAAGCAAGTCCTTTTTGAATCTTTACTGGAATAAATAATAACTAGTTATAATAAGTGATAAATATTTACAAGGAATATTAAACTTCAGTGCTTAGTGTTTTGCTTAACTCTGACTATTTAATAAAAATAAATACTGCAGGGCAAGGCCTAATGTGAAAGATCAATCATGCCACCTTTAGGATGAAGGTTCTGGTGTTAACTAGTGTCGGAGCGGGGTAATAGACTAAGAGATCTTGGGTTTGAGTCAATCAGGAACACTGGAACTGCCTTCAAACAAACCTGAAGCATGAATATCATGTTTCATGACAACCACAAAAGCATCTCCAGTCCATCAGTAATTAAAGACCCAGGTGTTTATTAAAAAAACAGACATATTTTGAGGTCACATTTTTAATAAAGTGTAGAAAGATTCTCAAAAGATGTTTTCAAACATTGCTCAAACAAAATAGTCAGTTCTTTATCAACCTGGCGAAACCCAAGTTCAAAGTCTTGTGCTCTCCCTTCAAAACTGAGGGATATCACGAGTCCTTGCCAAAAACACAAGGGCAATTCTCTCTGTACTGTTTAGATGTTTTCAGTGTAACCACCTGCACCATAAAGAATAAAGATTCTGAGTGCAAGAATTAAGCACCTTTTAACTCCCTATAATTCACATATTTTTTGCTTTGTTTCTGTATATAAAGTACTGTAAAGACCTGCCATTTCAAAAAGTATTTTTATGCCATCCCAGATATTTCTCAGTGCAGGTGAAGTCAGTCATCCTTACCTGGTGAAACCACTGCTTCAGGATCACTCATATCAAAGGCAGCCATGTTGCCAATGGCAAACCCATAGCCAGAATGGACATCTGGAAGGCCTATTGATCTCTGAAAGAGAATGAAGGAAATTTTAAAGTTTTATGAAACTCTATGCTGCACAGAGTCACCTTGGTTATGCTTCGCCTTGGGGCAGTGGTTCTCACATTTGCAAGCAAATATACCAAAGAGAGAACGGAGGTTCAGATGTAGATGGACTAAACACATCAATTCGGGCAAGTATCTAAACTCCTGCAGTTACAGGACAGACAGTCAAAGAAAGCAGAGGGCAGATGTCACTCTGAAGCACACACCCAGTGGCTAGTCAGCTGAGAAGCCCTCTGGGCTCTTTTGACCAGATCTCAAGAAAACTTAGGAGGAGCTTAAGCATCTAAATGTAGAAATTGTGATCTCAAACTGAATTCTAACCTAGCTTTTTCTTGGACTCAAGAGTCCTTGCATTCAAAACTTATGCAGGCAATAGCTTATGAGTAGCATAAAGCAGAGACATAAGAGCGAAAATAAGTTTGTCTCTACCAAGTTCCATCTAGAGACATCTGCAATATTTTAATACTGTAAATGTAACAAGGCAAAAGTTCAATGCTATGGAATGGAATCATAAAAGTCAGCATTTTCTCTTCTTAGCTGTGTCATTGAACACTGACCAAACACTGCACCCTGTAGGCAGGAAAAAGCCATCCTTTTAGGATGATATCCCGAGAGGACAGGACAAGATAGGAGCTGTGTTGTTTTAATCTATGAAAGAATTCTTTTTATTGAACCTTTTCATATTACTACTAATTAAAGAAAGTAAGAGCATGCTTCTACACAGCTCCGCAAGTCCAAAGTATATCTAGCCTGGCAAGTTTAGATTAGGACACCACAAACGGCATTCCACAATCTATTTAAGCGAAAAAAAAAAAAAAAAAAAAAAAAGCCCCAAACACCCAGAACGCTGTCAGAAATTGGAACTTTTCAATGTGTGTTAAACTGTTACCACACTGTTGAGTGCACAGGAAGACTCACTACCAACATTAGGGCAGCAACAATAACACAGACAACAATATTGCCTTCTGCTCTCTCCTCACTTCTGCATGCATTCCAGGTCAGCAGAGGCAACTCAAAAACAACAAAGAGACAATATGAGCAGTGAGGGAAAGGTGGCTCAAGCAACCTGAAACAGCATAAAGCAATGCTAAAAAAGTTTCACGTCAAAAGGCAGTCAATGAAGTAAGCAGATACTTCCCTTTCTAACAACTTAGTTTTACAGCCTGCCCTTGCAAGCACTCCTTACTCAGAGACAGGTTCCTAACACACAGACTGTCTTGAAAAGAACTTTGGTCCATGCCCCTTCTCACACCGGAGTTCCCATTTAGAAGGCAATAATCCCTGGCAAATAGAAACAGAAGAAGAGCACATTTTCAGAGCAATTACTCACATGAACAATGCCAGGTAATGCAGCCACATTCCCAATCTGTTTCATAGCAGGCAAAAAGCCACCTGCACCTGAAAAAGAGGGGGGGGGGGGAAAGTAACCTGATAATTTACCATGGTAATCACAATGAAACACTTTCTAAAGAGGTTGCTCAAAACACTAGCAAATCAAAAGTCAGCCACCAACAAGTATTCTAAACTGGTATATAGCATTATGCATGATCTGCAGTTTCATTAAACGAGGCATTATGCTAAAGTTCTCCTTCTGCTGTGTTAGTGCCAATGCAGACCGATCTGTGCTAACAACAGAAGTGTGTTACCACCAGCCCAGCTGTCAGATCGGGATCCAGCCCTCTGCTCCAGCCCCACGTAGAACAGCCAGGCCTGGGCTGCAGCCCCCACCAAAGTAAACTCTGAGAGCAGGCGTTCAGGGAATGCTCCGGAGCACAGAGAACAGCTGGCAAGGCTGTGCCCACCCATCCCATCTGGCCACAGGACATGCTACAGCTGCAGGCGACACCCCTGCGCTGGCTCACCAGGCCACAGTGGCTGGCAAAGCGAGAAAACTCACTCCTGTCTGCTGCTTCTCCAGACCCGCCAGCCGGGACACGCAGCGGGCCTGCCCCCGCTGCCTCTGCTACACCCTGGTCCCTTCAGGGCCCACCGACAGCGTGGTGCGAACCCAGGCGCCCCGTGAGGGCTTCGAGGCCACGGCAAGGAGCGTGTGAGCACACCCGCCGCCTCAGAGGGCCCCCACCCCCCCTCCTCCCCGCCGGACGCACCTCCGCCGCGGCAGGCGTTGCGCAGCTCCTCGAACATCAGCTTCTCCAGCGGGTCGTTCACGTAGAAAACGCCCTCCACCTGCGGGGAGAGCTGTCAGGGCGGCCGGCACTGGGCCGGGGCTGCGGCCGGCACCGGGCCGGGCTAGGCCATCCCCCCCGCCCGGTCACCCAGGGGCTTCTGGTTGAGCCCAGCCCCCCTCCCACGTACGTGCATGTTCGGCACGAAGCCCTTCTTGATCCGCCAGCAGTTCTTGTCGAT
>VYZW01002515.1:2171-22979 GCA_013401315.1 Balaeniceps rex | reverse complement strand
CATGACTGGAAGCTTTTTCCTGCCTAGAGCTGGTTTTAGGTGGGAGCAGCTGTGGCTTGGGCACAGTGCCCAGAGTAAAGATTGATGTGCAAGATCACGGGCCAAGTTTGGTAACAGTGCAAGTCATTCAACTCATTGTTGGGGTGGGAGGTGACAAGGCCCATCTGTTCTGCTGTTAGGAGGCATACATGTGCCCACTTCTCCAGCGCAGGAGCCCTGCTGGCCCTACAAGCCTTTGGGATGCACCAGTAGTGAGGTGTCTGACACCCACACCAGGTGATTTCCTAAGAGTTTGTGGAAGTAATGATACTCACCTCAGGGATGATACTGCCAAATACCTCCGTGCTTATATTAAAATAGCTGCAAGTCTGGAGAAAAAAGAAAAAAAGATAAAAGAGTTTACCAGATTTGGCCTTCATAGTCAGCTTTTGTTTGAATGCATTATTACTGTCATTTCAATTAATTTTTGATTCTGTACCTTTTGTTCTCAGAAATAGTCTTAAGGGACTAAGTATACTTAAAGCTGATTCCCAATAATATATGCCAAAATACTTCCTGGGAAAGCAAATGCTTAATATCATTATAGTTTGGGCTGCAATCTACAGATTTTGGGACTTACTGGACCTCCTGGAGACAGACTAGCCAAGTCTGCCAGCCTCCAAGCCACAGCTACTGTACTTTGACATATGCTTTGCTTCCATGGCCCCTGTAATACTTTCAGTCTGTGCAGACCCCTCAGAAAACAGCCACTGAGGCTGCTAAATTCTCCAGAGTAGATCCTTTGTCCATGTCAGAAAAGTCGATGCCTCAGATCTACAAAAACCTTCTTTTTTGTAGCANAGGTCAAAGCCCCATCTTGGATGGCCTGAGCCACTCTGACCCCATTCCTCTGTATCCTACTCACCTCCTCTGCAATGGTGATGTTGAAGGCCCCTGCAGTGTAGTAAGCAAATGAGGAGGTCTGAAAGAAATACTCAGAGAAGGCAAGGTAGAGCATGGAGTCACTTTGGTCTGGGATAGTGAAGGGAGCGGCCACATAGGGAGGGCCAGAATAGTTTCCAGCTGGATAGACTATCCCCTGAAAGGTATTAGCAGACATAAAAAAAATTAGAGTCAAAATATTACTTTAACGTGACCACAGACAATTAATGCTACTTTCCTTTCCCTTGCTCAGGCTATTCATTTGGTGTATAAATGAGTATATAGGCTTTGTAGTACACTCTGAAGCCTTGGTGCTTTCAAGCAGGTGGTGAAGACAAGTTGCAGAGATTGGACACCTTCACATATGACACCTGAGATCTATCTTTTGAGATGCTGATCACCTACTGAAGATGGTCTACCACCTCAGAAAGCAAAGCCTCTAAATTAGGGGTCTACATATTGCATGAAGAGTATGACTCAGGGTCCTTATTGAAAAGCTCTACTTTCTCCTTTCCCCATCTCCAGGAGTTTAAATCTGAGAACTGCTGCTTAGAACTATTCAATGGTCTCAATTACAAAATGGATCTCTAAACCCAGGGGTCTTTCTAGGTCAAAATCAGCACCTCATGCTACCCAGAAGAAAGCTGGTAACTTGTGCAGACAAAAGAATGCCTATGAGAGAAAGGAAAGTTATGTCAGACAATCCTAAAAACACCTATGTTGTCTTTTGCACTACCCATGATATTAGCCAAGGCTTGCAGATCTAATGCTTCCAAATGCATCCAGATTAAACAAAAAGGTAAAACTGATTTAAAGTGAGGAAGGTACTGAGAGGTTAAGATTTTTTTTATCCCTTTTATTAGTTTCCCCTTTGTTTCATCTCAAATGTATTCTGTGTGTCTGTATTTTCTCAACTCCTCCCCATCTATCCCTAAATTTTGTGTTGCCTTTTAAGGATTATCAAAACGCTTACAAAGTGCTGAGTCACTTTGCCAGTGACCTCCCCATTCAATCCTCACTTGCTGGATTTAACAGTCAGTCACTTTGTATTTTTACCCCATGTTGCATCTTATGTGGGAGAGTGGCTCTTGTAAACAGCCATGACATTACCTCTTTAGTCTATCTCAAATACCTCCTTAAAATCTAGTTGCCACAATACCCAGAAGAGCTTGACAGCAGCTATAGAGCTGGTGTGCCAAGACCAGTGTCTACCATACTGATACTGGCTTATTGTTCCTTTTTGTTCCCGCCTCTCTTATTTCCTTGTTGTCTCTTGTTTATACTTAATTTATAAGATCTTTGTGACAAGGCTGTCTTTGCATTCTCCCTTTGTAGAGCACCTAGCGCAAGGCATCTTAAATGTAATTAAGGATCTTAGATACTATGATGATCATAACTACCCTCAACCAAATCACCTTACACAGAATGACAACCAAGTCATTTTAGAATTAGGAACTAGTCTGATTTTAGTTTCAATACATAATGAGATTTTTTTCCTTTATTTGAAAGAAACTTTCAGGCCTTCAAACTCAGCAGCACTCCTTTGGCTCCCGTGCTTTTTCAAGGGTCATCTGTCTTCCCATTCAAGGAGCCAGAGGCTTAATTCCTGCTCCTATAGTCTTGCTCTTTCTTTTCCTCTCTCATCTGGCAGCAGGTGCATCTAGTTAGTGCAATGTTAGAAATCTTCCCCTGACTGACTGAACAAAGAAGTTCTAGATAGTAATCAACAACGAGAGAAGGATGAAGTTGAATACCTTTCCCTTTCTCTCCTTTCCCTGTCTCTTTTTCTTCTAACTTCCTTAGTCAACTTTTACTGCTCTCTATTTGCTATAACCAACTCAAAAGCAATTAAAAAAAAAGATGTTGCTTTTAAATAATTCATTTTACAACAGGATTGTTAAAAAATTATTACAATAACAAATGTAATAGTGCTTTGAAATGTCTGTGTTCTCAGATACTGAGTCCTAATGTTCAGAACAGCAATCATGTTCATCTCAGAAAGTGGATCACACAATAATAAAAACCACAGCAATCTTGGCAAATAGCACTACAGGCAATTACCTTTAAGTCCAAGTCAATGAATCGTTGGAATACTGCTGGCAAGGTATTTAAGGAGTAGTCTACTTCAGCCAACTCATCAATCGGCATTAGGACTGTAAGGGTGGTAGATAAAGCAAAATACCCAATATTACAAAAAGCACAGAAAGAATTTTATGTACACTTAAAACTAAGTCAGTTCCTGAAGGAGAATGACACAAATTGTTCCAAAGGGTAGGGAAAAAGGACCTCCTAACATGCATTCTGACCTAAGGCTTGATGTTTCTACTGGCACCTTATCTAAAGCACCTTCTTTAGTTTGTCTGATGTTTTCCCATTGTGGAAAAGTAAATTTGGTCTGACCAAAAAAAAGAAATGTCCGTGCCAGTGCTTCAGGGCACAAGGAGGTGTTGGGATTTCTTGTCAAGCAGTTCTGAGAGCATCCAAAGTGCCTTTAACTTGCAGATACTTTCCCAGAAAAGGTGGGTGGCTGATCTGCTTAGGTACTTGTGTTTTGCACATGGTATCTGCCCAATACTTCAGGTGCCTTAAAGTCTTGCAAATCTAACCCAAAACGGTTAAAGCGAGAAGCTTTTTTACAAAGGAGCTTTTTCATTTTGCCTTTGGCAAGTCTGAAAAATTGCAAGCAAGACTTAAATTTCCAGGCAGGCTTAGGGGCACAGGCTTCAGCTTGTAGAGTGTTATATGTGCAGGAGGACTCAGAGCATGGAAGGGAAGGGAAAACTGCCTTTGCATCAGTGCTGCATGGCCTCTAAGTGGCATTTCTGACAACAGGGGTGCACGCTGCCACATTCACAAGTTGAGAATCATGCCCAAGTCCTTGGCTTCTCAGAAATATCCTTTGCTTGTCCAAGTACCACTCCTTTTATTTAACTGTGGTCCTGTGAGCAAGGGAGCAGGCAGAATGTGGGGTCTGATACCTCTCCTGGAGGCTTTGCTGACCAGCTGCTGTTAAGGAAACCGCCGAATTTCACTGAACAGGGGAGAGAAAGCAAAAGTAAAAGGTATCACTAGTGACTCACCATTCAGTGATCGGAGGTCTTCATCTATTAACTGGATACCAGATCTGATGTTGGGACATGACTGTATAAAAGCACACTCAAGTTATGGCCTGATTAGTGTGGAGCTGTAAGCACCTCTTACCTGTGTGCTAGCAAATCTGTCTGCTTATGTGACATACATGGTAGCATTTGTTTGTCAAAACACCTAAACCAGCTTTTCTTCAGCTAACTGGTTCTCCAAGGTTTCTACTTGGTGCAACGTAAGCACTTCCTATGGCAGAGTTGCCTTTAGGCAACGAAGTGGGAAGTTGCCAAAGGCAGCCTGATGGGGGTGACAAAACCACAGCCTTAAATAGTGCAAGAAGGAAACAGAGATCTCACATTGGTCTCACAGGAGACATCCCTGTCCTGGGGCAGAATCACAGCCATCTCAAGCTCTGTCTCCTCTCAGAGGCCCTGGGCAGGTTGTCATCAGAACTACTCACCTCTTTGATATGATGAAGTTTAAATATGTCATACTATCAGGTGATGTACTACAACTTGTCTGGGCATCACCCAATATATGTCTTGTCTGATGAGTATAAATATTACCCAAACCCCAGGATGCGTACAGGTACACAGGCAGAGACTTATTCTGCATTGGAATGGGAAAATAACTACATTTTCTGGCCCTACTGCTGCCTTGGTTGAACCTAGCTGTGAACTAGTCAATATCTTGGTCATGAACTTGGCCCTTTGTCTGGAAGCATTTCTGGCTGGCAAAATGGTGACTGCGCTGATCAGACCAGAATAGGACTATATTATTTTTCTAGTTCTTCCTTTGCCAGGTTCACAGCACTGACTTGTGAAAGTCATATTCCTTAAACCCTCCCCTACACAGTTTGAAAGGCTTACGTTAGTGACCAAGCTCCTGTGAATGGGTTTCTTCAGATACTTGATAAAGAAGTTATGCAGAAAGCTAGAGGAAAGGAAGAAAACAATTCATGGGTCAAGTACTAGAGTCATTAACAGGAAATCAGATATCTCCGCAGAACATGAATTTAATGGCCTCTGAGTGTGATATTCTAGTACACAAGGGAGCTTTCTGAAATGTAACAACTATCAGAGAGCCACAATTTAAAAGGAGGTAATTTCACCACTAGGCATCTGAGCAATTAGCCTAGGTAGATTCATCTTTATGAATAAGGAATTCTTCATATTACCACCATCATGCATGTACAAACACAGAATAAATAAGTAGTCTTTGCGCTAGGAACTTCCAATACAAGTAAAAACAAGCAGACAAACAAAAAAACCAAACCTAAAAACGGGTGATGAATTGTATTCAGACAGTGAGAGAAGTACAAGAAAACAATGAAATAATTTTGCACAGGGTTGTAACCAGAGGCACAACAGACAGCAGCCTGGTTGTGTTCAGTTTTGATAGCACTGTGACTAGGAGTACTTAAAGCATAGTACAAGCATGCAACTTCTACCTAGAGTTGAAGAGTAGAGCAGTATTTGGAAAGAAGTGGGTGCTGAAGAAGCACAAGGGATTGTTCGATCTGACCAGAACTGCTGTATTTATCCCTACTCAAGGGACGGTGTGCACAAATACAAGGACAATGGTCAAATTTGGCCATTTTAACACTGGATTAGGGCCCTGATTCTCACTTCTGGTGCTTATAGACACCAAAATAGGTGCCCTATTTTGTGAAGTTGTCTTTGTGCCATTCATTGACAATTATTTTCTCCCAGAGTATATACAGATCTCTTCCACTTACCCATGTTTTCCATTCAACTTGATGTCTATATCACCAGAAGTTGTCCGGCAGCTGGTAAGTGATATTGATGTATGACCTGTATTATCCAGGGTTGTTGAGAGCATTGCAGTAACAGACACCTTTGAAACGTACACTGTGCTTCTTCCGCTGTCTTTGCTGCATAAAGTAAAATTAAATAAATAACCGAAAAAAATATTTTTAATGAACATTCAAGACTCAGTTAATTCTTAAATGGACTCTTTTCTGTTCACTGAAGATGAAACTGTTTATCTGAATACTTTTTATTGCATTGCTCATAACAAAAATAGATTCTAATATGTCTGGAAAGAATCAAGTATTCCACACAGATTTCCAGCTAGGAGTTTTGGAAAATGATGGATTTAGGAAAGTAGATAATTCACTATTGTAAAGTAATTAGTTCCAGTTATCAGACCTGTGCCCACAGCAGAGGGAACTGGGATGTGCTTGATATAAGTTAGGTCAAGACAGCTGTACTGGGATCTAATGTATTGGCGTCTGAGGATGGTCAATGCAAATGCATGCCAGGGCCTGGAGTGCCCCAATGGGCCCCGTGTCCTCTTCCCCACCCCTCCCAGGGCTTTGGCAGCCCATGCTCAAGACCAGCTCCAGTATGGTGAAGCTGTGTTATTTTGGATCAAGTTTTTCATAACTTGGTTGTGACAAAGAGCTGTGAAAAGCCTCATTGGGGGTCTCTACCCTTGGTTTATGAGCTGCATTGGAGCTCAGGTCTTTGCCCAAGCTATGTTGTAGGTACCCCTGTGTGCGACATTGTACTTAGTTAATCTTGACGGTGCTTTGCTCGCTTGACTTCCTGGCTTTGCCTCAGACCTGCCTCTTCACTGCCACTAAACTGCTCTGCTTGCCTGTCTTGGGTACTTGCCAGTGAGGGCACTGCCCCTCCTGCCATGCTGTCACCCTCAGCTCCTGGGTCCCCTCCCCTTGCAAGCAGCCAGCCCTGCTGGCCCTGACAGCAGAAGGCCAGAAGTGCAGATCAGAGACTGCTGTAATTCAGTCAGTTTAGCAATATAGGTAACGTGAGTTGTGGGGAAGAGGAGCAGACACTTCTTCCCTCTGAAACAGCCTGGGACTAGGAAGGTGTGGAGACTGCTCTAAGGATATTACCATTTGCTTGTCCATTTTCTGTCAGCTTTTGAACTGTATCTCTTGGAGGCATAGCACAGGGTTTCTAACAGTGTAGCTGCACTGGGAGGGTTTATTATACTGGACTGTGATCCACCGTACTACAGTTTTTCTAAATGTGTCATTATCTGGCAGGCTGGACAAGTTGACAGCATTCAGCTAGAGCATCAATCCTTTCCTATTCACAGAGGTGCTTCTCAGCCATGGGCTCTTTGTCAGTGCTCATGTCTGAGGGGGCAGGGGCTGTCTCCCACCAGCAGACCTGTTGAGAAAGACCAGTCTGTACTCCTGGGTTACTGTTGCTAGCTGTTAAAGAGCACCTTTGCCATGAAGAGGTCACAAGAAAGACTAAACTTTGCATTTTTATCTTTACATTCTCCATCAAGAAAAATCCCAGGACACATGAGGCTGTACGTACAACATCCAGGTCCTTATATTCCAGTTCATATCGATGGTTAGAGAAGCATTTCCAATCACCAGTTTTACCCTGGTCCCAGGTATGAGGGAGATGGAAGCACTGTGGAATTCAACAGCAGTGACGTGTATTCTAGCACATGAGGGAGATAAGGGAGAGAAAAGAAAAGGAAAAGTTTGTATTTTACAAGTCAGGCTGAACACAAAACAAGATTCAACTTTCAGTCAAACACAAATTGCCCCCAGAGAGAATACTTACCTTGAGATGTTGTATTTGACATTACCAAGCCCAGATTTCTCATAGCCACTCAAATCAGGGAAATGCTCCTTCTCCATATTCTGCTTCAGGATTTCCAGCCCAACCTCCTTGGCTACAGGAAAACAGTGATCAGTTCAGTTGCCTTGATACTGCCTGGGAGTTTATAGCTATGTGCTTCTGGCTTGGGAGATGGGATGGGCACAGAGTCAGAAAGAAGAGGGTATCTCATTTGAGACCCAGCAGTGCTATTTCAGATCTCACCCCTAGTCATGGCAAGAGTTGAACTTACTGATTCAATATCTGAAATCAAATGAACCTCGATATGATGTACAATGCTGTCAAGCAGCTTACTGTATCTACTATATTGTGCTCTTAAACTTTCCTTTTCTTTATAGCCTGTGATCAGGTCATTTCGTTCCACTGCCATTGCTTTCCAAGATGTCTGTCATAGCAGGATTCAATGCAATACCACCACCAGATCCTGAAAGCATCACACATACCATATTCCAACCCCTTCTGGGTGATCCTCACTTTGACGCCAGGGTTGGCGTTGAGTTGCCCACTGAGCAAACTTAAGAGGAGGAGGGAACAGCAAATCTTCACCATCTTCCTTGTGTGTTACAGGACCTGTTAATAAATATTTATAATGATAGTAGAAGTTCATGCTATGCCATGTGGTGGCTGTAATCCCTTTTCAGTGAGCTGTTCTGACACCAGCTTTCCCTCCAGAATGGATAAAGTGGAAAGCCCGGCAACTGTGGAAGAGAGGACGTGTTCTGCACAGACTGTTAGATAAATAGAGCTCCCTGGGATAGAGGAGAAAAGTGAGCCTATTCACTGTCCTAGGGAGTGGAGAAAGCACTTGGGATACATCCTCCTGGACAAATCCTCTTGAAAGGGAAGAGGCCCTGAATTTTGAGGCTGTAGTTTTTTTTCCTCTAGTTAGTGAAATAAGTAGCTTATTTTCCCCAAAATGTATGGAGCTCTCAGTGCCTCCTGGTGATTCAACAGTTGCCACTGGGTCTCAGCACTTTGGAAAACCTGATCAGCTCATTTAGTTGTAGACATAGATACCCCCACTTCAGGAACCACTTATTAAGATCTTAGCCAGAACTTTGAGAAGCCCTTTAAGTTCCCTCCCAACAGTCAACAGAAGAAAATAATTTTGTGCCAGCAAACAATGTTTTTGTATCCCCTAGTCTGCATATTAATAAATGCATTAAGTTTTATCCAAAAACTCTCCTTGCAAACTTCATGGTCAAATGGATGTTTATTTTTGCTTTTTTCATACCCATTAAACCATTTTTTTCCCCATGGAGAACCATAGCCTGGTTCTCCATTCACAGATAGGGACTTCAGTGTTCAAAGTATTTTATAAGAACAAATTAATAAAGGCAACATAAGTGCCTTTACTAATAATTTGCATATTATTGCTAGTCTCTTGTTTCCCTTAACTTGTTTGGGCTCATCAGCAATAGACTCTGCTCTTTTATCATCTCCTCTCAGAAAATTTTAAGGGGATNGAAAAAAAAAAAAAAAAAAAATCATTCACAGAAGGTTGCCCTTCCCCAATATACTTGGGTGGGACTGTTTCTATTTAATTAGAGCCATTCAAAAGTTAGGTCTCTCATGTGAGACGGTCATCTTTATAGTGGAGAGGGATACATCCCACCTATCTTAAAACAAATTGCCCTGTGGGGAGTGCTCATCTTCCTCCTGTAACTACAGGATTCAATGTCTATCTCTGAGGTGGGTCAAGGTAGGTAAGCTGAACCTATACCAGTTATATATATATAATGCGCCAGTGGTGACAATCACTGTATGGTTGTGGGGTGATCCTTCAATTAATGGGGAGCCCCCACACCACCTGGTCATTCTTCACACTTCTGAACAACACCTATCTTCTGGACGATGCCAACAAGTAACTTGTCAATAACCAGAGACAATTTACTTTCTGACAGTAAGTCCTGCTAATGGCAGCTTTTCTGTAATACTGTGAGCGAGGCCTGTTACTCCCTTTGATGGCATGAAAAAACCAACACCACGCAACCCCTCCATCCCCCAAAAAACACCACCCCCCCAAAAAAAGCAGAAATCCACAATAAAGAAAAGGTATGGGTGGCACCACTGACCAGCTATGCAGTGAATGATCACTTGGCTCTCCCTACCTTCTCATACATGTCACACAGCAGTCCTCAGTGGCTCTACAGGATTTACCATAGGAGCAGTGAACAAGTGAAGCAAATTTGCATCCCAGGGGCTTCTGTGACTGGATTTAAATTGAGATGGAGCTATGCTGTGTGAACCGTGGGCTGCATGTAGTGTGAGAGTCAGAAGCTGTTGTTGCCAGCAAGGTCTCCCAGGGAGAGTGGGAGAAGCAACCTTGGTGGAGAATTTTAAAACCAAGCTGGACAAAATCAGAGAATGGTTTTGGTTTTTTTCCCCCAGAGCTGGGAACAGTCCTCTGTGGAGTTATCTGTCATCTGAGGATTCATTGACACATTGACAGTGTGAATGGCAAACAGGTCACATTATTATGTTTTTCCTATTCCCAGCTACTACACTGCATTATGGACAGCTGAAAATACATGAGAGTGTCTTTTCTAGCATTACATTTATGTAAAAAATTTCTTCAGTTACCACAGGGCTGTTGGAGAGCTGGAATGAAACCATCTAGAAACAGACAGTTGCCTCTCTCCTAATACCTGAAGAATTGTTTTGATGCTGCATCTTTCACTAGCTGTTTCATTATCAGAGGTACCAATATACCTCAAACCTCTAAAATATTTTCAGTCATGATCACAATTTAAGCAAACTGCAAAATTATGAGATAACATTGACTTAATTTTTGTGTAACATTTTCAAGTAATCCCACAGAACACGTTTACCTTTTAGTAAGACTAATATTTTGTTTTTAACTGACAGAAATTTAGAGGTGAAAGAAACACACTTCATGCGTAGAACAAAAACAAAGTACTGGAAGGAAACGTGTCTTTGACATAGGCATAGTTCTCATAACTTAAAATCTCAAAATTTAGCGAGATTTAGCTAAATGTATCTTCCCCACAAAGCCACTCGACAACAAAGAGTAATCACAACATATTTGTTACCATACCTCTCCTCCGAAGGCTGAAGAGAAGACCCTTGCTGTACCAGACCACAGGGCTGAGGATACTGCAGGGAAAACCCTCTGCAGTCACAACCCCGTCTTTTAAGGGAAAGAGCTGTGGGCTTGAAGACAGCCAATTGCTGCCATCATCAGCCGTATCATGCAGGGAGTGGCCTCTCTGGGAATCATGTCCCAAACTATTTTGGGTGTCCCAGGTTAAATCTATCACTCTAATTTAATTTAGGGACTAAGCAGAGGACAATGTAAACTGTTGGGTGGGGGTGCTCAGGCACTGGGATGCTGAGCTCGGGGTGACATGCTGCCTTTGTGGCATACCGTATCGGCACTGACTTTTCAGATGGACCTGAGAGGAAACCCCAGTGGAGACTCTATGCCAGTAGTTCCACAGGACTGACACTTGTAGCCAGGTCTGTACTGTGAAACAAATAAATGAATGTGCCATTGCTAGGAAGAACAGGTGGAAACCAACTGTCTAGGCCCATCTGTTCTGAAATTGCTCAGGATACAGAAAACCATAAATTATATAGTACTTATATTATAGTCTATATATATACTATAATGTATATATATGGTGCAAACATATAGTATCAAGTCCTTGCAGTCAATATTTTCTATTTCTTCTGCTTGCTTATCCAGTTAACCAGTATTTTAGCTAACCAGTACTACTTGGCTTGTCAAAGAGGTGATTTAATCAATTAGCTTGCATGTAAGCCAAGCAAATTCCTTCAGGCATGGAGCACTTTGCTGGACAATCTGAGTCACTTCATTGTGCAATCCATGAATAGAAAAGGGTAGAGACATTTGTCAGTCAGTCAACAAATACTCATACTTTACATAGATTTAACATTCACCACAGGGAGTCACATGCATAATAATTTCATTATTTATATCTCTGGCAACTGAGGATGAATAAAAACCACACCCTCAGTTACATAAACCTCTCCTTTAAATTTTTTGCACAGGTTCTACAGTTCCTTCAAAGCAAGGGAAAAGCTCCACTGTTTCCATCCATATAGGTCTCCAAGATTTACAAACAACTGAATTATCTGAAAACTATCTCAGCTTATCCTCATCATATCCTTCTAGCATTTTATGGTTCTTCTAATGGAGCACCACCCAGTTTAGATAAAACTTTCAGCAAAAGTTAACAAAGACAGACTAAGGCTTCCAGAACAGTTTCATCATTTCTTTCTACAAATATAGCAGTAAAAGCCAAATACCGGCTTGCAGACACATTCAGATAGCACATTCAAATATGCTATAAATAGTTTCTACACCCAAACTTTTCACCTTTCAAGGTATTACAAAGAGTCTTTAAAAGGAATGTTTTATTTCAATTTTCTCTGTTGAGCCACCAAGCATTTGCTTCAATCTATGTGCTAAAGGGGATATAGATTGTGATCCTTTTTACCCAATATACAAGAAACCCAATGAGCTTATCAGTATGGCAATCAATGGAGACTTGTTGCTGCACCTCTGCAGATTGCTTTGGCTTTGCATGATTCCAGTTGTTGCCTCTGGCTCAGTGCTCTAGCAGTCCCCTTTCCCCACCTCCCCAATTCTCTGTCTCCCCAGTTCTCCCCTTTCTCCATGCGCTCCAGTCTGTGGCACACTGAGGGACATGCATCATTTCCACTGTTCTGTCAAATGGGAAACAATACCAGATCAAAAATGGTATATGGACCAGTAGGTAAGCATAGGATGATACAGGGGAACAGCTGGCGTATACAGCATCCTCTTTAGTCCTAGGAGAAACAATTGCTTTGTTTGTNACTCTATGCCAGTAGTTCCACAGGACTGACACTTGTAGCCAGGTCTGTACTGTGAAACAAATAAATGAATGTGCCATTGCTAGGAAGAACAGGTGGAAACCAACTGTCTAGGCCCATCTGTTCTGAAATTGCTCAGGATACAGAAAACCATAAATTATATAGTACTTATATNGCACTCGTTGGTCGGTCCTGGAGCATATGTCCCATTGGAAGAGAGAAGAGATGGGCACCAGGGCTTTAGTTCTCTTTTTCTCCATCTCATGAATTCTTCCCTGAGGAGGCAGAAGAAAGTGCCTGAAGTGTTATCAATGAGGGCCACCAAACTATTTAAAAATCTCCATTTCTTTTGAGTTGTTCTTCCATTTTTTTTTTTGTCACTCTTCACCAACCACAGAATACAATGAATTGGAAGTCCTGCTGTGATTTACTGCTGTTTGGTTTCAGGATGTTTTAGTAAAAAAACTGTAGCAGCCAGCTAGATAAATAAACTGATTCAGCTAAAAATCAAACGCAAGCCATGTTTCTGTCCCAAGTTGGAACTGAACTTTCTATAGTGTGACATTTGTAGACTAGTTTTCCTTTCCATACACTTTCAATATCTCCTCGTTGAATATCTCTGGTGACACTGACGTAAGACAAAAGAAAGCTTCCAGCTCCATTTTACAAATATGAGAGGTACAGAATTATTTGGCGATTCATACCTCGAAGAGCTGCAGCTACTCACAAACAAGGAAGAACTGCTGGATGATGTAAAGGCCAAGGGCAGCCTTGGCTGCAGTGAGCATGAGACTGTGGAGTTTCAGATCCTGGGAGGAGCGAGCAAGACAAAGAACAGAATTACAGCCATAGACTTCAGATGAGCAGATTTCAGGGACCTGCTTGGCAGGATCTGTGGGAAATTGCCCTGGAGAGCAGAGGCCCAGAAATGCTGGCTAATCTTCAAGGGCAGCTGCCTCACAGCATAAGAACAGTCCATTACAATGTTCAGACAGTTGAGCAACTGTGGCAGAAGGCCAGCATGGATGAACATGGAGCTCCTGAGTGAACTCAAACACAAAAACGAAGCATACAGAAGATGGAAACTGAGACCAGCTACTTGGAAGGAACACAAAGATACTTCTTGCGCATGTAGGAATGAAGTCAGGAAAGCCAAAGTTCAGTTGGAGCTGAAATTAGTTTGGGAGGTGAAGGGCAACAGGAAAGGTTTCTGTAAGTATATCGATAGCAAAAGGAAGACTAAGGAGAATACAGGCTTATTGCTCAGTGGGCCAGGGGACTAGTGACAAGAGACACAGAAAAGGCTGTTTTTACTAGAAAGACTTGTCCTCTGGCCTCCCAGGTCGCTGAGCTCCTAGCAGAGTCTGTGGGAGTGAGGCAGCACCCACAGCAGAGGAAGACAGAGTTCAGGATCACTTAACCCACTTGGACACACACAAATCCATTGGACCAGACAGGATACATCTGGAGGTGCTGAAGGTTCTGCCTGGCTGATCTCATTGTGAAGCTGCTGTCTATCACCCTCAAAAAGTCATGGCACATGAGAGAGGTTCCTCAGGACTGGAAAAAGGCAGACATCACACCTGTCTTCAAGAAGGTCAAGGAGGATGATCCAGAGAAGTCAATCTCACCTCAGTCCCTGGAAAGGTTATGGAGCAAAATGTCTTAGAAGCCATTCTGAAAGCACATGAAGGATAAGAAGGTGACTGGGAGCAGTCAGCATGGGTTTTCCAAGGGCAGACCATTCCTGAACAACCTCATTGCTTTCTGTGTTGAGCTGACTGGTACTGTGGACAAGGGGAGAGCAGTGGATGTTCTATACCTTGATTTCAGTCAGCCTTTGACACAGTCTCCCTTAGTCTCATCACCAATTTGGTGACATATGGGCTGGAGAAGGTAGGCGGAAAATTGGCTGGACTGCCAGAATCAAAGAGCTGTGATCAGCAAAGTCCAGCTGTTGACCATTAACTAATGGAGGTCCCACAGGAATCAGTACTGTGACCAATACCGTAAACATTAAAATGTCACCTGGATGATAGGACAGGGTGCACTCTCAGCAAGTTTGTGAACAACACCAAATTGGGGGGAGCAGTCAACATGCTGGAGGGCAGGGCTTCTATTCAGAGAAACCTGGACAAGCTGGAGAAGTGAGCTGACAGGAGCCACATAAAGTTAACAAGAGCAAGTGTGAAGTCTTGCATCTGGGAGGGAGTAACTCCCTGCAACAGTACAGGCTGGTGGCTATTTAGAAAGCAGCTCTGCAGAAAAGGATCTGGGAGTCCTAGTAGACAACAAGTTGAACATAAGCCTGCAGGTCCAGGTAAGTGATCCTTCACCTCTATTTGACACTTGCATTTGGAGTAGTGTGTCCAGTTTGGGGTCCTCAGTACAAGAAGGATATTGATATCCTGGATCAAGTCCAGCAGTTGCCACCAAGGGGGCTGGAGAACATGACCTACAAGGAGAGTCTGAGACATCAGGCCTGTTCAAATTGGAAAAGAGAAGGCTTGAAAGACCTTTTTGTTGTCTGCAACTTTTTGATCAGAGAACACAGAGAAAATGGAGCCAGACTCTTCTTGAAAGCGTGTGGTTATAAGACAAAAGGCAACAGAACAAGTTGGAGCATGGGAAATACTGATTAGATACTAGGAAAAAAAATTACTCTGAAGGTAGTTAAATAGTGGAACAGGTTGCCCGGAGAGGCTGTGGAACCTCCATCCTTGGAGTGGTTCAAGACTTGACTGGACACAGCCCTCAGCAACCTGCTCTAATTAGTCCTCTTTTGAGCCAGGGTCTGGACTAGATGATATGATTCTATAAGTCTATGATAATTCATTGGATTTCATAAATCTGTTCCCACTCTTGGTATCTGGTTACAAAGGGACAAACCGTGAAATTCTTGCGAAGAATAAGGTCTCACTCCATACACAAACTTTTGCTAACACTCATGGAGATAAATTGAATAATGCAAGAACTGGTTCGTAAAATTAATAAAATGTGGTGTCTATAACTCTAGTGAAAAGAACCAGTCACTCCTTCTCATCAGGCTGCAACAAGTTTTATAAAGCATCAGTAACACTCAGCTATACTCACTGTACTAAAAACCAACAGATGCAGTTTGTGAAAAGTGATTAAGAAATTTTACTAAAACATTAAAAATAGTGACAAAAAGCCATGCTTCTAATATTATAGCATCTACTCCCTACAAGCCAACAGAAGGAAGACTACATTTTTCTCTTATTATTGTTTAAAAGTAAAGGGACATCAGGAGTGACTGTGAAGGTCCTCATCTCCCTTCCTCACGTTTGTAGTGAACATCAGTGGAAATCACCAGATGACCCTGAGGAAAGAAGAACATGTAAAATTACCTTAAATTTCAGATGGACATATTCAGAGTCAGTACTCTGGAACTAGATCCCATGGTAAGCCCCTCAGCACGGCAGGAGACAAGAGTGGCTTTATGCCTCCTGAACTTAAGTTAACTTTAGAGTAGGAATGGGCTCTGATGTAAGTTAATACAACCCTCCAAAAGGCTGAGTAACACCACAGAGACACTCAGGTTGCCTATGAGCCTTCCTAGAGAATGGTCAGAGTAGTGAAGACTCATGCACTCAATGCTCCTAAGCCCTGCTGGGGATAGCAGAGCTGCCCTTGTGGTGTCCCCATGCTGGCATACCCCAAAAGGGCTAGTGGACCCTGTATAACCTACAACTGCTAGGGGTGGAGGGCTCATTTTTGATCCAGAGTTTGGATTTTGTATCTAGTGTATAGTTAAAGCCTTACTATTAGCAACATTTAGATCTACCCAACACAGGAACACACACAAATGCGCAGGCCTGAAAACGAAGCAATATTCTTTAACAAGAAATTGGGCTTCTCACCTGATTCATTTTTATTACAGGTTCAGTCAGGGTAGTGTGGGCCAAGTTAAGAAGAGGAAATCCTTTTCCTAGTTTATCTTTGGAAAGGACAAATATAAATACATTTGAATGTTACAATCTCTCAGCTCTCTGACACTGGGATCTGACTGCCTTTGCTCCTCTCCAGATATCTGCCCAACAAGATCTGGTTTCTGCTGTCTCCCACTCTGACTTATTCTCCATCTTCCTTTAATTTTCTTCTCTACCTCATGCTCTGATCTTGTCGGTCCCTCTTATTCTCATCTATACCTACTTCCCTGGATCAAGCCCCAGCTCTATTCCTACTTGCTTTTCCAAACATCTGACTTTTGCATCCCTCCCTTTCATTCTCTTTCCTTTCTCCTCCTCAATAGCTCACTTCTTTCCTCAGCAGTTGCCTCACCTCTGTTTACCTCATAGGCACCTTCTGTACTCTTCCACCTGCTTCTTTCCACTTTCACCTCTTTCTTCATCATCCCTCACTCTCTGCATCCCACTGAGATGATTTTCTACTTCGTCCCGCCTGTGGCAGCAGGTGAAGCACAAAGGCAGAGGGAGGTGATAAAGTTAGAGATGCTACCCCGAAGCCCCAGGATGCAAGTGCGCTTCTGCGCTTCCCCAGTCTGGGCCATTCTCTGGGTCATGGCTTGACTCTGTGTCAGGACAAGACTCAAGCATGTTTCAGCTCTGCTGCCACACTGCATCCAGTGAAAAGGAAACCCAAGCCCAGTGTTTGGAAGGGAGCCAAGATTTGCTCTGTCCCAGCCCCTGATCCAGGTGACTGAGGGACCAGGACTGAAGTCCAGCACAGAGTAGACCTGTCCAGGTGTAGCCAAATGGACAGAAAACCTCCCATAACACAGCCTTTAAAGCTGGGCACTCCCTTTTATGGTTTCAGTCTTGCTTTTGCCCCAGTGGTGCTCAGGAGCCGGCTACAATCCTTACCATTGATCACTGGGATCACTGCACTCCGTAAAGCGTAAGACAGAAAGTCCTCCACCAGTGACATCTGCTGTGAGGGGGAAAACACGTTTGGTGATTATTGCCTGATGTATATGGAATTGCAGCTTGATGGGGGAGATGGAGAGTTAGAACTGGAGTGACATGCAAAAAGATCAGAACAGAGCTTGGCAGAGAAAATCTCAGGTAAAAAAGATCTTTTTTGGTTTAAGTTGCAGCTGAACAATGTAAAATATACATGGCAAAGAGGTGTCAATTTTTCTCGCAATAAGTTAAATTGAAGTCTTTTTTTTTCCTGTATGTTAAGCATCTGGGTTGAACCTTAACTTTAGGAATGAAATCTGTTCAACCCCTTTTCAGCTGCCAGGACTCAGTTCTCAGAAGTGAACTGTTCCCTGGGTGGCAAGAACTGCCTTGTCCTGGTGCTCTGTCTTATGCCACTGCGATTAGTGTCCTCCTCCCTTGACAAAGATGTAGGTTGGGCTGAGCTGCTGCAGAGTTGCACTGACCATTTCTCAGTCTACAGTGAATGATCTAAGCAGTGGCATGGTGTTTCTTTTATTCCCTGTTTTTGATCCGCCTTTCTATGATATTTGGTTGAAGTGATTCAAGATAATTCCTGAAACTGAGCTTAAGCCTGAGTTTGTATTCACTCCAGCTGCTACGCTTACTCAATCCAGCTGTGAATTCAGGCTGATTGTCAGAAACAGCTAGAAGAGGTGCTAGCCCCATGCCTGCCTTTGTGCTGCTGGATGCAGAAGTGAGCAGAATCAACTACGACAGCTTGCTAGCTCACGCCAACCCAGGCAGACATTTCTCTTTGTTTCAATTAATGTTACATGGTAATAACTCCATAACATTTGGAACCTCTGATGAGAAAAAAACCTCCCAACACTCCAAGACATATTTCCTCTTACTGGAAAGAAAAAGAAAAGCAGAGAATATACTATTTCAAAGCAGAAAGAGCAGTGGCAGATGATATACCCAAGACAGACCAAGAACTGTCCAGCAACAAGTTCAGATTCATTTCTTTTGTCTCTGAAGGGTTCAGCTACTTTTCCTAGGCACTGAAACCATCAACTTACCTCAGAGAAGCCAAGAGTGGAGTGCAGCAGGGAGAACTGGAGCCTGAGGAAAAGAAGTGAAAGAAGAGGATTCACTAGAAAGGATGAAGGCACAAGTTGTGCACACTGCTTTTAGATTCCTTTGTGGAATTTCATAGCGATTTCACGCTGATTCACACATTTAACTTTGCCAAAGACTCTTTGATGCCCAACAGCTTTTAATCAAAACTGGCACAACTACAAATGAGTTCTAGAATCACTGGGATCTTTCTGATACTAATCTCTTCCTACAGTCATGTATAGTCCTGGGCTGTGACTATAAGACTTGGGAAATGAAATTTTTCTGGAATTGCCATTTCCTGCAATGGCTGAACTACATTTTGTTCATTATGATTTGAATAAACTCATATCCATTCCTAACCATTAAGATTTCCTAACTTTTTCCACTGATGCCTGTAATGCATCCTCAGATCACTGTAAATATTCTTGTGTCAAAAGCTCTAAGTGAGTGGCACCGTTATGTCTTAACTTATACTGACAGGCTCTGGTCACTCTAAGTCCTCTTTTCCTCTTAAAAAGGTCCAGTGACCAAAACTAAGAAAAGGCTGCTCACATTTTTCTTTAATGAAAATGCAATACGTTAAAAACCATCATATATTCTGGAATTCTGCCCCAACTTGGAGTATAGAGCTAAAAAGAAGAAACACCGATGCGGGCTACTTGCCTGAAAGTCTGCTTCTACCCACCTGGTGCGTTTAGGGAGAAAGGGGCTGTAAACCCAGCTCAGCTTGAAGTGTGAATAAAATTTGTTGTAAGACAGCTGACAACACCTGTAACTGTAGGTAACCACAAAACCAGCAAGATCTAAGCAAAATCTAAAAAGCTCTGAGCTTTGCTTCAAACCACAGACACCATTCTAGTCTCATTTGTTTGACGACATGGTGTCTGTTGTTGCAGCATGTGCTATGTAGTCTCACTTTTCCCTTCCCCTCATGTGAAGGCATAGAGAGCTAGTTACAGCAGTCCACTGCAGTGTTTGCCCTCTGGCAGTTCTGTTTATGATGCTCAGGCATGGCATGGCAGCAACATTTGGAGGATTACAAATAAACTACCGAATTTCATTCTCCCACACCAGCACAGACTGAAACAAATGCCTTTAAGATAACCAATAAATTGAACATTGTCATCTGGAAAGGTATTTAACCTACAGAAAGGGGTAGTATCGCGTTGCACAAGAGACATGGTTGTTCCACAATATTATTATATTTCATCTGCAAGATTTAGATCAACGGATCAAAAGTATCTTAAAGCCCCTGTGAGAAAGAAGGTAACTCATTTTCTTTTTCTCGTGGTGAAACAAGCACTGTCAGGCTGACACAATGAAGTTCTGTTGTGTCCTAATGTTGGGATCATTAATGTTGCTTTCCGAATTTTCCTTGGTTACCTCTTCAGAAGTAATGAGATAATCAGCTTCTGTTTGGTTATTCTCAAATTGGCTCCGGTACTGGCTGTCTGCAGGGAAAAAACCAGAACAGTCTTCTGTGACTGTATACACAGATAGATACTGTCTTAGATACAGGCACGAATGCAATTGCTTTTGTGATTGGTAACACAATGTCTAAACTTTTTATTTGGTCAATACACGTAGATAGTGAAATCATTTGTGAATTTGCTGCTTTCTGCCAGCAACTGAGATTGCGTGAACGAAGTGATAATACTGCCCCATTGCCTCCTTATCATTAGGATCATTTAAGTCTTTGCATGGCTGACATGATTAGTTCACTTTCAACCTAATGAAAAGATGTCTGGGGACACACTGAACTATTTTGTAACAAACAAGTTAGGAAGACTGGTATCAGATAATCACATTTTTATATGTTACAATTTATTCTTGAATAATCACTCAAGCTCCCACATGGAAAAAAAGGGCTTTCATAAGTAGCTCTCTGCCCATGCCTATTAAATTCTACAATATGTGGTGCATGTTTCCTCCCTGTGAAATGCAACAGAACAGTATGCATATTTGTGGCAGACCAGTATATGCTATTTTATGCTGATCTCTATGATTTTCAAAGGGTCTGGATGACTACTGTGTGATTTGTTCAGCCCCAGCACTGAATGTTATCTTCTAGCTCATGTTACTTACTAGATTCCCTGTAAAGATGTACTGGGAGGTTGAATTTGGCAGAACAGCAAACACTTCTACACAGCTAGTGATCTGCAGGATGCATCCGTCTGCATTTAAACTGACAGCAGGTGGTGATGTAGCCATCAGCTTCAGCAGCACTGGGCATGCTGTTACATAACTCAGAGCAATCTGTGGAATTTCAGACAAAAAAATATTGAATGCAGAGTTAAGCTTTTCTCAAGCTACAGTTTGTGTGGCTGCATCATAATCAGGTGCTATAT
>VYZW01002514.1:361-11197 GCA_013401315.1 Balaeniceps rex | reverse complement strand
GCTGCACAGAGGTTTCTTTTACTTCTGAGGAGGGGCCGCAGCGATAGAAAGAGGCTGGTTAGAGGGGCTGCTGCTCCTCTTACCCCCTTCTCTCTTTGAGTTTTCATTGAATTTACACTGAAGTGGACTTCACAGGTTTTCAGATATGCCAAATTTGTTCTCTTCTGTACATGTGGAGACTATGCAATATTTCTAGATGATAACAACCTATTAATGCTTCCCATTACGTACTTCAATAATTGTGTCTGATGATTCTGTTAAAGTAAAAAATTGAGTTAGCGCCTTCATTTGTGCTGTGAACGTGATCCCACTTTTATCTGTGTCTGGAGCTCTTACCGCAATAATTAGTTCACATAGACTATTTGCAAATTTGAAACGATGATATTTTGTGATTCTTTCTTTGCTTTATCTTTCTGCATATTTAGGCAGGAAACATATGTCATCAACTGTGGATACAGCTTTTACAAATAGATGACTCTGTCTTACTGTGCACTGTGGTGCATAGATATCTTAAAGTTACAGATGCTTTGTGGTTTGTAGGTCCTACTCCTCCAAAGCTGGTGCTTTCTGAAAGCACAGAGAATTAACCTTTATTCATTTCTCTTTTTCTCTTTCTGGCTGTAGCATAGACTGGTTGTAATCTTTATATAAAATGCCTTGACATGGGAATTTCATCGGTTTATGTATATCACAAAATCAAAGCAAGCCTTCCATTCACCTCTCCCTCCCCGTTTCCACTTCCCTCTTTTTTTAATACAATTGATGTGATTAGACTTCTGTTACGGAAAAATTAAAGTGATCAGCTGAAATGTCATTACATCAGATGAAGATCTTGGCCTTTCTAAAGTGTTTGTTTTCAGTTCAGCATCGATATGATACGTTGTACTTCTTCACATGAAAATTTCTTCTTCATATCAGTAAGCCTGAATCACTGTTGTATGTGTTCAGTGGTGACACAGGTGATTGCTACGAGGGACAGGTTCCTCATTCCAGTTTACTCAATGAAAGTCAAAACGAGGCACTGCATGTTAACTACCACTGGTTTTGTTTGTTTCTTTATTTGTTTTGTTCTTCCATGCAAAGATGATGTATTTGGAATAAGTGGTCTTTTCTGAAAACAATACTTGTCATCCTGCCTAGGTTCACCTGGTCTTATATAAATCTTTACCAAAAGCACATAACCAAAAAAGGGATCTGCACACATTTTAATGCTTTACTACTTACTTTATTATTATTTCTTAGTAGTAAGGAAATTTTATATGTTTCTCTAGGAGTATTTGAAATAGTCCTAAATTGTTCTGCTTCATTTATTGGGAAAATATAAAGAATGAGCATTTGAGGCTCTGGTTTTGTTTCTTTAATAATTTTAAAGCTGACTGTTAATCTATTACTTATATTGTGCAGGATTTATACCTAAAATATTAATCACAATAAATAGGTTTTGTTTTGCCCATTTCTTTTATGAGGAGAAATACAGTAGCCTTCTGAGGTTCTTTCATTTTTTACCTACTTTTTTTGCTATGTCTAAGTAACCTGAAGAAATGACACCATTAACATGCTCAGTTAAAAAAAGAAAAAAAAAAGGAAAAAAAGCATTTAAAATTAGCTGTCTTCTAGTCTTTGTCACAGGCTGGTTGTGGATATAAGAACATTCTGTGTGTAATAAAATACCTGTAAAGGGCCAGTAGCTATTCAAAATGACTCTGCTTGGAATAAGCAACAGAAAGGTCACACTTGAGATAATAAATATTCATGTAATTAGGTTATATGCAGCTACACAGAATACAATAGCACCAATCATTATAAGTGATTGGAGTGTTTTCATCAAATTCAGTGATGAATGAGAGACGAAGAGTTATTGCCAGGTGGAATATGTTCCTGGAATACCCCAGGGTAGTTGTTAAGAGTGGCTGTTCAAACTGTTGGGATCATTTAAATCTGTTTGCCCAAACCCTTGCTTTCCTCTTGTCTTTTGTATCGTGCAATACTGCTTGGCAAAGCATAGGTAAAGTTGCTCTCATTTAGCACTTTTTACATCTGTTTTGTATTAGAGAAGATATCTGTACATGGCACAATACAATAGAGCACTAATCTGCTTTTACAGTTGTCATTATAGAAAAAAGTCAGATAAATTAGTCACAACTTTTCCCGTGCAGTGACGCTACCTGTATTCCTCCCCTTTCTTCATTTTTTTGTAAAGGTTAAGGCATTAGTGCTAGTATCTTGCCTAAGTTCCATTTTAAATTATTACTTTCTGCTTCTTAAATTCCTTCTGAAATTTCAGCAGGATTCAGAATTCATCTTCATCTCTAGTCCTAAATCATTCTGTCATGTGTAACAGTGCACAGCAACATCTGTCCAAAAAATCTCTGATTTGTAGTGATGCTGGTTTCTAAAGTATATGTTACAAAATACAACATTGTTATGCACCACATGTATTCATTTGTCTTACACTGCATTACAGTAGTTTAAGCTGCAAGCTTAGCTCTGCAGGCAAGATACCATGCAGGGAGATGGACAGTCCCATGGGGCTCTCCCTACATTTACGTTGTCTGAGGAAAAGCCTGATGTTCAGCACTTGGAGTGACAAGAAGTTTTGCCTAAACCAGCTGATTTGCTTGTCAGCTTGCAATGCAAAATTGCAAGTATTTTATAGAAGAAAAAATTCTGAGCAAGGGATTTGGTAGACATGCTCAAACATGCCTAAAAATACAGCAAAAATGAAATAATTTGCATAAATATACAGCTGTTCCTTCTTGGGATGGAAAGAGGAGTGTTCTATCCAAGGCAGTCTGCTGCAAGTGAACATTACTGCAGGAGTTATTACATTATTGCATATGTTATGGCTGTGTTAAACTCTGCACTAATGTGTAAAAGGTCACCTGAGAATCTGGGACGTGGATTTTATTATGGCTCTTGGTACCTGTTTTCTAGACAGTAATGTTGAGTTACAAGAAGCTGTATGTGAGGTACATTAGTTACCTATCTGCAGTCAGAAGGAATCAGGCCCTCGGTACTGCACCACATGTACTGCATATGTTGTCCTGTCATCTAGAAGCAGCCTGACTGTGGCAGTCGAAGGCTGTTTACAGGGCTCTAACAGATAAAAAAACGTGCCAGAATCAGGAGTGCACAAAGGAAGTTTATATATTGTGCTTCAAACACATCATGACTAAGGTCTTACACTTTGCCCACAAAGCGCAAGAGGATGAGGGCTGTGATCCAAGTAGGAAAGTGAAGGAATTGGTAACAGGATTGCAAAGGAGTTTTTGAACAGACCAGGCAACGATTAACCACCTGTGCCTGCTCAGGCAGACTCGTCATCATTGCAGGGTGTGGGGGGATCAAATGGGTCACCTCTGAAAGGTTTGAAGAGAGAAGATATGTGACTGGTGGTGATTGCCTTCAGCACATACGGCATTTATAAAAGCCATGAAAAAAATATGTTTTGGTATATTGGACATGAATAAGCCCAATTTAAAAAGTTTCTCATCAGAGACAATGAAAAATGTTAAATGAGAGAGAAATTTTTCATATTCACCTATCTAGAGGCAGTAATACCTTTCAATTTCATCTTGTTCTACAACGTGGGAATATAAAGAAATTCTAGTTTCTGCTTCAAGGTGAGAGACTGTTGTCTTGGATGAAATATTGAGCTATTTTTATAGAGACATTTCCATCTGTAACTGTGTTGATTTCCAATTAGAATCAGTTTATAGCTTCTTTCATTGTTTTCTGCTCTCAGAAGTGTGAATGAATCTAAATTCTCCAGTGATTATTTCTTCTCGTCTAGTGTTTGTTTATTTTCTTAAAAGCAAAGCAGAATGAGAAACCATGTAATACATCAGCATGCATATTTAGTTCAAAGACTACTTGCTCCTGCTTGGCTAGAACTAATAGAGCACAGAATATACTAAGAAAAGATTTCTTTCTGTATTGTTCTCATGCTGAATTTTCATTAAGATTTCATCAAAAATCTATTAGAATCCCCTGTCTCATCCTCGATAACGGCAACAAGGGCTGTTCTTCCAGGGGCCCAGAAAGTCTGGTGTTTGTTAAAGAGATCAAATTCAACCTCCTAAGAAAGAGTTTACCATGGTGTTTACTCTTTTTTCTCTGTCTTTCTTGAATGACCCGATTGGCTAGTTTTGTTATATTTTAGCTTGTTTTAACTAAATTTGTATTTTGTTTGCAATTATATGTGTAATTATTATTTTTTAGATTATCTTGAAAATGAGGAAACTGAGCTTCTCAGGCAGGGAGTTTGATTTTAGGATGGAAGCCTAACCATCAGTTCACAGAATCATAGAATCATTTCGTTGGAAAAGAACTCTAAGATCATCGACTCCAACTGTACCTGTCCACTACTAAACCATGTCCCTAAGCACCTCGTCTACCCGTTTTTTAAATACCTCCAGGGATGGTGACTTGACCACTTCCCTGGGCAGCTTGTTCCAATACTTGACAACCCTTTCCGTGAAGAAGTTTTTCCTAATATCTAATCTAAACCTCCCCTGGTGCAACTTGAGGCCATTTCCTCTTGTCCTATCACTTGCTACTTGGGAGAAGAGACCGACACCCACCTTGCTACACCCTCCTTTCACGTAGTTGTAGAGAGCGATAAGATCTCCCCTCAGCCTCCTCTTCTCCAGGCTAAATAACCCCAGGTCCCTCAGCTGTTCCTCATAAGACTTGTGCTCTAGACTCTTCACCAGCTTCGTTGCCTTTCTTTGGACACGCTCCAGCAACTCAATGTCCTTCTTGTAGTGAGGGGCCCAAAACTCAAGGTGCAGCCTCACCAGTGCCGAGTACAGGGGAAGGATGACTTCCCTGGTCCTGCTGGTCGCACTGTTCCTGATATAAGCCAGGATGCCATTGGCCTTCTTGGCCACCTGGGCACACTGCTGGCTCATTCAGCTGGCTGTTGACCAACACCCCCAGATCCCTCTGCAAAGCTTTCCAGCCACTCTTCCCCAAGCCTGTAGCATTGCATGGGGTTGTTGTGGCCCCAGTGCAGGATCCGGCACTTGGCCTTGTTGAACCTCATACAATTGGTCACAGCCCATTGGTCCAGCCTGTCCAGATCCCTCCGTAGAGCCTTCCTACCCTCAAGCAGATCAACACTTCCACCCAGCTTAGCGTCATCTGCAAACTTGCTGAGGGTACACTCGATCCCCTCGTCCAGGTCATTGATAAAGATGTTAAACAGAACCAGCCCCAACACTGAGCCCTGGGGAACACCACTTGTGACTGGCCTCCCACTGGATTTAACTCCGTTCACCACCACCCTTTGGGACTGGCCATCCAGCCAGTTTTTAACCCAGCAAAGGGTATGCCTGTCCAGGCCATGGGCAGCCAGTTTCTCCAGGAGAATGCTGTGGGAGATGGTGTCAAAGGCTTTACTAAAGTCTAGGTGGACAACATCCACAGCTTTTCCCTCATCCACTAAGTGGGTCACCTTGTCATAGGAGGAGTCAGGTTAGTCAAGCAGGATCTGCCCTTCATAAACCCATGTTGAGTGGGCCTGATTTTCTGGTTGTCCTGGATGTGCTGTGTGATGGCACTCAAGATGATCTGCTCCATGACTTTCCCCAGCACCGAGGTCAGGCTGACAGGCCTGTAGTTCCCCAGATCCTCCCTTCAGCCCTTCTTGTAAATGGGCATCACATTTGCCAGCCTCTAGTTGTTACTTAATGGTAGTTCATGCCTATGGAATACAGTTCATAGAGAAAAGGATAAGAGTGAGTGTTTAGAAATGTTTCTTATACAGCAATCTTTACAGTACTACACAGAATTAGAAAACCCAGCAGGATCTGTGCAGTGAGAATACCATAAAATTTGGCTAGATGATGATGAATAAATCATAAATAAGTAAGATGATTATACAGGGCATTTCCATCTCTACAACAGGTATGTAATAAAAGTCTTTGCAAAGCTGGACAATAGTAGATGTATTTAAGAACTGAAAATATGGCATGGTTAAGATCTCAAGTTCTTCATCATATCTGTTTTATGGTATGTCAAGGTTCAGGCCTCTAACAGCAAAACTGAGAATGAGGAGTTTGGGCCTGTAATCTAACAGCTAAAAAAGTGGCTGATTTAAGAACTATTGATCATCTGCTGGGCTTTTTTGAAGCTATATTCTCTATGCTAGTTTGCAGATTGGTCAGCTGTATCTAACTCATCTCGCTTTTCTGCCAAGCTGTCATGATGTCTCTATATAGACCAATAGTTTAAAATTCACATAGGTGGATGAAGGAAGAGTATAAGTAAACATGTATTTGAGCTGTTAAGAAAGGAAAGTGTTGCTGGACCCAATAAAATGATGTCAGATGGAAAGAAGAGATTATTTGTCCATTGATAATGAAATCTTTCAGCACAATTTCAGAGTATGTAAATTAGCTATTTGTGGACATATCTTTCAAAAGGAATTAAATAATGATCATCTCCCATTTTTAACGCAGTCTGTTTTCAAAAGAAAACATCAAGAATGAAAACAGATCTACAAAGATGAAAAAATATTTTAAATCTGCTACAAGAAGAATAGAAAATTATTCATGTTTCCATATCTTCAAACAAGAAGATTTTTAAAGACGTCTTGTTACTTTCATATTCTTAATTTGTCCTTTCTAGTCACTAGCAACTGTACTAGCCACTATTAGCAACTGTGATTGCCATTCTCTACTAAGTCTAAAATCTTTGCCTATATTAGAAAAATAAGATTATATGTCCTGTCTCACCAAAGACACTTCTCTCTGAATTTTTTGTTTGTCAGTCAGAAGGGGTCATTCAAAACCAAATTCATGCGGCCAGTAATTTTATTTTGTAATAAACGGAAGATGAAACTTCCATAAGAGGAACGGAAAGATCTCCTGGACTCACTGAACACAGGACTGGAATATCTTTTACCTGATTCCCAGAAAGTCAAGTCTAGCCATTGGAGCACTCAGAAGAGAGTGAACAGAAATTTTGTTAATGGACACTTTGCACATTATTAATGTTGTCTCCTACTCCCAGCAGCTGAATGAAAATCTGTTTCCTCTCTCTTCTTCTTCTATTGTAGATTAACGTAACTGATTACTCACTTGTGGTTGCATCGCTTTCTTGAAGGCTTGAACACTAAACATATATGTCTAAAGTGTTTTTTGAATGAAAGATCTTGCTAAGAGAAAAAGTCGGGAGACAAGTAATGGCAAAAGCATCTTGATTTTCCTGGGCTGGGTTTAAGGCTTGTATTTTGGGAGGGGATGATTATTTACCATGATCTGGAGAGGGATGTTTAGCTCAGACACAGGACACCAGCTAATACGAGGAATAATTAAAGAATATTCTCTTGTAGGTGTTCAGTTACCCAGTCCTTATGAATGTCTATTTAAATACATCTGTGTTTTGTTGAATACTGTTACAGTTTCTGCTTTCTGATAATGGTGGTGTGCTAATGAGAGCTAGCTGCAGTGAAGTGTTGTGAGTGAAGGGAAGGTAGTGGGGAACATACTCTTCATCATGTAAGTAGTTTTTACTGTGTGTAGCAATTAAAACTGTTCTAGTCTGGAAGTTAAAAAGAAGAAAAAAATCCCCCAAACCTTTCAACTTACCATCATAGCTTCAAGGGGCACATGAGAAAGAACGCTCCTCCTATTTCACATAAAGGTTCTAAAAACAATTCTTGGGGTTTTGAACTCTCTGAGCTGTTATGAAACAAAACCCCAATGCTTTTAGTGCAGAAGAGGTAAACAATATTGGGGCAGATATTAATATCCTGTGACTGGAATGCTAAATGGGTTATGTTTTTGGCATGTTTAGATATGCAGACATTTAAGAAATAAGCACTGCCAAGGTCTAATCATTGCAAAACAATTACAGCTGTTGAAGCTCAGGAAATGTGAAGTGCATTCAAGAATTGCAATTCCCTGGAGATGTGATTAGCTCACAATCACCACCCTTATAGTTCTGCTTGGAGTTTTTTTGTATAAGAAGACAGGATTGACAGATAAACACTGGTTTCATCTGAGTTGCAAATTGTCACAGGCTGATTCACCTGAGTAGAAAACTGACCAACCAGTCAAGAATAGGCTCTTGTTGTATAGAAAATTATAGAGAAATATTAGCTATTTACCTGGAAAATGGGATACAATACTCTGCAGTGCTGTATACAGAAACGTACATCAGTGGTTGTGTTCTTGTGGCTTGTGAAACACAAGAGCGTAAGACTTTTTATGCAAGCCCATGTTTCTGCCTGTGTGAACTTGATATTGACCTCTATCTCTTTGTGCATAATACTCTTGTGTAGATGCTTGTTATCCCTGTGTACCGGAGTTTGCAAGCACTCACCCTGGTTTGTTTGTTTGTTTGTTTTTTTAAAGTTGCAGTCTTTTAGCACACAGTAAAAGAATATTTAAGGTGAGGACAGAGCAGAAGTATGCTATTTAACCTGTCAAACTTACTTATGCTCTTCAAACTGTTATAGTGACAGGAAGTTTCTGAGCTGAAGGCCTCCTCACATGGGGACAGTATGGGGCACTGGTAGCACATTTGAAATACTGACCATAAAGCCTTCGCATACTGATAAGAAGTTACCCCAGCACAGTTATTAAGGGTGTGCAGACTCTCACCCCAAATCTTTTACCTAGTAGGAGGAGACATTTGCAGCGAAGCAAATAACTAGTATTCCTTATAAGAGGAGAAAAAAGAAGCAGCAGAGGGAGTTAGGGGCCTTCAGAGGCAGGGGAGTGGAATTCCAGTTTAGGTCATTGCACTGGGAGCTCCCTGAATTTTTTCTCCTTGTTGCTAGCCTTGTAAGTAGGTGTGATTTAATGTGAACTTAGAAAGCTTGAGGAAAACACTACTACCTTCCTGGAAGTTAGACTATCTGGTGGCTGAGTTGCAAGACAAGGTGTGGGAGCAGAATGGGTCCATGGTGGTTAGACAAAAATAATGAGGAATGTGACAGGAAAGGATAATGATCTCTCTTATCTGTATCAGAGTTCTCAGCTTTTCAAGATGTTTGCTATTGGCTAAGCAAGACAATCTATCAGCCTTCAAAGCTTATTAGAAAAGGCCTTCAGGGCTTTTTTCTTGCTGCATAGTATTAATGTGTTTTAGAGCTGTTAAATATGTTAATTTTCAGTTATATTTGGGCTCCTGGAGTAGCCTATACTTCCTAAAATATGCATAGGTGCAAGACAGTAAATAAATACTTATGCAAATCAAAAGGCTTTATAAATAAGGTGACTCAGGATTAGATTCTACCCTAAGCTTTCTGTTCTGGGTGAATATTAGTGCAAAGCATACCATGAAGCTCCATGCACTCAGAGTCAAACCCTGTGCTATGACCTGCCAGATGCATGAAGTGAGAATATGTATGCACTTCATAAATTTTGAAAGAGTATAAATTATACAAAGTGTGTGCGTGAACGGGTTTAAATTTTTGCATATAAACCCAAGGTATGGTAAGCCTCTCCTCACACACGCCTTCTGTACCTCATCTCTGTTCTGAATAGTTAGAATTACAAAGCCTAGTAGTAAGAGGCATCTCTGGTGATTTAGCTGAATACAAAAAGGAAAACTCAGGGGGTTTGTATTAAGACCAGGAGTTTAATCAAAGTTTGACTAGTCTTTTAGCTATGTCTGAAGATAATAAGACTAATCTCTGGAAATACCAATTTGCTAACTCAAGTTCAGACCTTTTTTGAGTCTACAGAAATAGCATCTTACTCTCTGTGTTCAGAAAATAATTCTATATATAACTTTCTGTGAATATCCACTACAACCTAGTCTAAAAGGTCCACTCTGGACTGTCTGAACTCAATAAAAGATATATTAAACAAAATATAGATTGTAATCTGAATATATTGGGGAAAACTGGACTATCAATCTTTTTTCTGTACTTTTTACTTGTTTGATTAGGTGATAAATGTCTGAAGCCAGCAGCTGCAGGAATGTTTCACTTGTATTGACAGCATTTTTTTTTTGCATGAAAGAGGTTGCTATCTTCTCTTGGGACTGGTTTTCACGAGATGCTGTGTTTGTGGTACAGCAGATGCATGTTAGATATCAAGACTCCTAGCTCTCTATCTGTGCCTCTGGAAGAAGCATGTTAGGAAACAAGGACTGGAAAAAGCTTCATGGATCAATAAGTCACATTGCCATTGCTGTTCCATAAACTTCAGATCAAACTTTACAATAGTTAGGATTTTTGTCTCGACTGTTTTACTTGTAAAACTATTCAGGAATGTCATTGCCCTCATGGCTAGAAACCTCTTAATTTCCAGTCTCAGAGAATTCAGTTTATATGCATTTCTTCATCTACTTACTTTAACCTTTAGCATAAGTTATTCTTTTAATTCCCTGGTGTTTACCCTGAAGTGTATTTACAGAGAACAGTCATATCCTCTGACGAGCTTTTTTAAGTTTCTTCTCATGTAATAGTTTCTTCATTCCTCTGACAGTAACTTTTTTTCTGTGCATGTTTCAGACTCACTTAACTTTTAAAAATATGAATAACCAGACCTGTACTGAGCATTCCAGATATTTTGACAAATATTAATGTTTTCCAGTCTCTCCTGGAAATGCCTGGCTTGATTCTTTCTAGCTTCTCATTCACTTTTTTTTTCACTTGTATCACATTGGTGGCTCATCCTGTGACTGGTGACTAATATGTCCAGGTTTCTTTTCTCTGTGACATCTGCAATTGATGAGCTCATAGCTTCTAGCAAAATTTCCTGTTATTAGTCCTCTAGTGAGCTGAAAGGTATCGAGAGCTGAATACATAAGTGTTGGCTCTGTCATGTCAGTGACTTAGACAGTATTCCTCATTTTGCTTGTAGCAACTTTGTA
>VYZW01002513.1:3921-19385 GCA_013401315.1 Balaeniceps rex | reverse complement strand
GCTGTTCTGCATATCCTGGTATTATCTCTCTCACCCTTATGATGTTCAGTTCTGTGACCTAGTCTTTCATGCATAGGAGTAAAACGGCACAAGTGGAGCACGCGTTTGTTCCCTTAAGTATTCTGCTTAAAATACTGTCCTTATTCATTCCATGTCTCTCAGAGTTCTGGGTGAAACAGTCAATTATTTACTTACCTTCTGCTCAGTTATTAAACTATATTGTGTCTTTTATTATTAATGACAACATAGATAAAGCAATGAACATTGAAAATGTTCTGTGGGCTCTACACAGCATTAGGCTGCTATTCTTCCATTACTAGATCCTCTCTAGAAGTTCTTAGGCATGAGCTATATGTATACATGTATGTGTGGGAGAGATGGAGAAGGAGAATGGGGAGATTTGCATAATCTGATTGAACCACCAAACATCTGAGCCAAGACTCCCGAGGCAGTCAATGGAGAAAGTTTGGCTCTTCAACAAGGTGATTCAGAGCACCTGAGCTATACAAGCTGCTTAGAGATACTACAAATCAGACATTTTAAGTTAGATGGTATAAATAATCATCCCTCCACCCCCACGTGTTAAATTTGCCATATGGCCAAATGTAGATACATGTCTGGATAGTTGTAAGCTAAACTTCTATCATAATCATAATGTATTTCAACTGATTAAGTATTGTTGAGATAGCAACTCAAGTAGTTATTAATCATCTGTTAATCTCCACCCATATATATTTATCTATTTATCCCTTTGTCCCACAGAATGCAAACAGGCAGAGGTATTGCTAAAAACAAAATAAATTTTAATAGAATTTGTATCAATTTACCTAAAAAGTGGCATATTCCCTTGGGATATTATGGAACTGAACTGAAGTTGTGGAACACTGTGGACAATATTGTTCTACCAAATCCTATGGTCACACCATGCCCTTAGTTGAACTTATTCAGTGTTTTCCATGTGCAATTCTCAACAGAATTTGGTCATGATAATTTTGGTGGTAGTTGTCTCTATCTCCTTTTTACTGCAATTATGCACATACTTTAGTGGACAAAAAATCTGCTGGAAATGAAGAAACTGCATTTCTCTGCTAAGGTTCTTTTCGTGGGAGTGATGGAGTATGTAGTCTCTCACAGAAGAAGCAAAAAGAACTCCCACTATGTTCGTCAGGACCTTGACTTTATGTTCAAAAGGAAGTGTATGGGCCATTATAACACTCTGAGTCAAATATATGACGTTTGTTGCCTTACAGCTTCACCCTAAGTATTTGATTTTGTTGGCTGAGGCTTCATGTTGCTCATATTAACACAATATACTCATGGATCTGGACAGCAGTCCCGAGTAACTGAAGACTAAGAATTAAGCACATGTTGCAGTAGAGATAGATGGCTGTGCTATGAAATTCTCTCTATTCAAAGCATTCAATAAGCTGTCTAGCAAGAAACATTGGACTGCTTGTTAAATAATTTTCAGTAGAAAGCCATGTTAAATGAATTCAAAGCCTGTCACTGTTACAGCATAATTCCATATAGACTAATGCAATGGAGCATAATAAATAAGACAATGTTGCGTTTGATGGACATAAGTCTATTACAAGTGTATGGAAGGCTTTAGCAAAGGACAGATCATACTTTGAGTAACATAATTACAGACATTCAAATACCGTTCAGATGACCTTACAAGCTTGGCTAACTTGAACACTTAATAACAGTGAAAGGTCACAAAATTGCTCCTAATTTTCAGTGTATATTGGTAGTCTGAATGTTCTATTTTTTTCTGCTTGTTTGAACATCGGATTATTTGTGCAGCACTATTCCATCTTCTAATGTAAACTTGCGAGACATTTCATTACATGGTTTCAAAAAGGTAGTAAAATAATTATATTTGAATTTTGGACATGCCGCAGTTCTTCCATAAGAAATTCTCAATAGAGTATATCAGGTGTGATCTAAAAAATGATACACTTTGTTATGTTCCATTGCAAGTTTCTTTCAAGTTGTTTTATAAATATAGATTTATATAGTGTCCAAGATTTGAATGGTATTTACTCTTCATATGCTAGAATATTTTGGAAAAAAGGTCCAAATTTGAGGAAACCACTTGATCACTTAAATCCCAAGATATTACTTTCAAAATGACAAAACAAAGTATTCCTTACAGTAATTCAGTTTTACAGTGTTGTCATATACATGCTACATCCAAGGGAGCTTAGCTTACGTCCTGAAAAGTTTATGAGGAAATTTCAGGTATAACATGTGATAGTCCTGGCATTGGTTGAAAGAAAGACAGGGCCAAGAGCAAGCAGTTATGTGGCAATTTAGAGAGGGATATTTCCCTATACGTTCTAGAGAAGAATAAGTATGTATGTAAATGTCATACACTAAGCAATTATCAAAAGAAAAAGATAAAGGTTATTTTGGGAAGCTAAATATTTAAAGAATATTTAAATAATAACAATAATAATTTATTTTATTTACCATCGGGTTATTACTATAAAATACAACCACCAAGGAAAATATGTTCCAGTATTTGCAAACAAAACAAAACAAATAAATGTAAAACTCTGTTAATAGGGATGTGGTAGAGAAATTAACAACAATGGTGTATTTAGTGATAGAAATACCTCCTCTTTTGGATGAACTTTGCTGCATTGAGTGAAGATTGTTAGAGGGGCAAGTCCTTAGCAAGAATGACTGGATGAGCTAAAATGAATCGGCACAGATTTCTAGTCTTGATTTCTGGCTTGGAAGTTTGATCATGCCTATCTTAGCTGTACCACTATCCCACCATGTATGCACCATCAACTCTTATTAACGATGGGGTATAAGTAAAACTAGATTGCTTGTAGTATAAAATAATTTGTAGCTCTCTATTAAAAAACCCCCATATTTACAAATGTTTGCAGAACAAAATATCATTGCTGTATTTCATCTGTAAGCATTTTTTTGCCAGGAGCTAGAGAGAATCTACTTAGATTTAGCAAATTTTCAGCATCTTTGAAGCAGAATATTTTCTCACAGTAAGGCTGCTGGTAAATGCTGTGGAAATCGGATTTTAAGTGGTTCTTTTGTGAACAAAGCAGAATATTTCATAAGAAAAATTTCTGAACATCATCCACCCATTTGGCCACAGATTACACACTATTAAGTAAATTACACGACAATTGAAGCATGTATATTTACAGAAAGATAAAATAAGGATTTTCCCTAAATTGTTGTAAAATTTCATTGAAATTGTGCCAACTCATAAATTAATATTTTAAAGATTAGGAAAAGCACAATAAGCGTAAGTACATAAAATAAACAAGGATAAATCTAACTGGTTTTCTGTAACTGAGGATTTTGTAGACTGAGGTGATGTAACTCGGAGCATATTTGTTATCTAAGTCTAATTGTAATAGTCATATTATGTTTATTTAAAACCTATTGTCTTTCATTCCTGCATGATCTTAAAAAAAATGACAAAAATAGAGGATTACTCCAAGCATGATTTTAAGCTGGCTGTGAAATGCAATCAAAATGCTGGGATAAGGTTTCATGCAATACTTAAACAAATGTAAAATGAAAACCTAATTTCTCCAGTGCAGGAGTTTGAAAGTTTCAAGGAAAGAGACAGTGTATTATTGGTTCATCTTTGCAAGTAGAGGTTTCAAAAATATATGCTTCAGTCAAATTATTTGTAGGTAACCCTTAAAAACTTGTCTCTTTTGTGAATTCAGTACCTTTATCATGTCCCTGGAACTCTAGTAGTAACTAATGTTGTCAGTAGGTTTCTCAGGCTACAGAATTATAATTCCACTGAGCTATGATCCAGTCATATTGTGGAACTATTCTGAGCATATCTAGTCTTGGGACAAAATAGAAGTAATTTGTGATCTTTGAATGTAGAGTGGAATCTTATATTTAGCCATGCGCTTCATGGGCTAGTGTTCTAACCTCACTGGAACCACTTCTATTCTCAATGTGCTAAGAACGTGGGAAGAGCAAATAAGAATGGACCAGTCTGACCATAACTTTTATTTTCCCATAGACTTTCATCTTTGCAGCCAAAAATATGTGTTTATGATGGTTGAGTGAGTGCTTATTTGAATAATATACTTCTAATCAAAGGAATAAAGCATTTTAGTTGTCCATCATATGGAATATGTCCCTAGATTTATCTTTATTTCTTTTTTGTGTATTTTGAGTGGTATCTGATAGGAATTTAATAACCGCTTTAGTGGATTTTCCTACTGAATGTAATACTTGTGCAAGGCAAACATTCTTTGATAGTTTATCAGCTGCCTCAGAGAAAGACCTTTCATAGAACTAGAATGTCAATTCTAATGTGTGTTTTTAAAAGAAGCTTTTTGAGCTTTACATCTGTTGCTAGACAAATTGTAAGTTCCCCAAGCATACAGATTGGTACAGCAAAATGCATTAATCACAGCTTTTTGAGTGTTCTAATCATCAATCCACGCTTAATATACAAATTTGCAGAAAGACAATTAGGTAACTAATTTCAGTTCCTGTGACAAAGGATGAACTATAATAAGCTTTAAGTAAATACTAAGTGGAAAAGATTAACATTTCATGAAGCTGAGCCTTAAGCAATTAAAACTCAGTGAAAGATTGTTGAATTTATACCGGTAGTCTAATCACTTACCCAAAAGTATGTCATCACTGCGACAAAAGGGTAGAACAAGGATAGGGGTCAGGATTTTTTTCTGCTGCCTTAGTTTATCTCATGTCCTGAAGTGGCAGTGTGTCTCCTGTTGTACATGGGCTGGAAATTCACTAATGCAAGCGATGGTGGCACGGCACTCGTATAGTAGCACATCACTGTGTCACAACACCATACAGTGTTTTGAGCTCCTAAAAACACAGCTTCTTGGTGTATAAATGTTACAAAAAGAACAGTATAACATTTTATCCAATAATAATATTATGCTATTTTCATAACCGTAACCAAGAACTCCCTTGCATTTTTGTGTTAGTTTGCTAGTGGGAGGGAAGTATATTCCTTAATCTATGCAAAGGTGTCTGTAAGTGCAAAATCAACCTTCTCAGGACAATTGACATGTGAAAAAGTTACACTTCAGAGGGTGGGAAACAAAGAACTAAAAAACAAGCAATTTTTTTTATATACGTAAACAAAATCTGACAATCAGAAAAGTGACCGTTTCTGAATAACTGCAAAGTGTGTGTCAAGTTTCCATGAACTGTAACTCAACCATAGCTTATGACAGGAGATAAGAGAAGTTCAGATCCTAGCACAGAATTACTTATACTGAATTTTGGAGATTATATATAATCACAGAATCATTAAGGTTGGAAAAGACCTCTAAGATCATCTAGTCCAACCATCAACCCAACACCGCCATGCCTACTAAATCATGTCCCGAAGTGCCACGTCTACACATTTTTTGAACAACTCCAGGGATGGTGACTCCACCACCTCTCTGGGCAGCCTGTTCCAATGCTTCACCACTCTTTCAGGAAAGAAATTTGTCCTAATATCCAATCTAAACCTCCCCTGACACAACTTGAGGCCATTTCCTCTCACCCTATTGCTTGTTACTTGGGAGAAGACATCAACACCCACCTTGCTACAACCTCCTTTCAGGTAGTTGTAGAAAGCGATAAGGTCTCCCCTCAGCCTCCTCTTCTCCAGACTAAACAACCCCAGTTCCCTCAGCCGCTCCTCATAAGACTTGTGCTCCAGACCCTTCACTGGCTTCGCTGCCCTTCTCTGGACACGCTCCAGCACCTCAATGTCTTTCTTGTATTGAGGGGCCCAAAACTGAACACAGTACTTGAGGTGCAGCCTCACCGGTGCCAAGTACAGGGGCACAATCACTTCCCTAGTCCTGCTGGCCACACTATTCCTGATACAAGCCAGGATGCCGTTGGCCTTCTTGGCCACCTGGGCACACTGCTGGCTCATGTTCAGCTGGCTGTCAACCAGCACCCCCAGGTCCTTTCCTGCCAGGCAGCTTTCCAGCCACTCTTCCCCAAGCCTGTAGCGTTGCATGGGGTTGTTGTGGCCCAAGTGCAGGACCCGGCATTTGGCCTTGTTAAACCTCATACAATTGGCCTCGGCCCATCGGTCCAGCCTGTCCAGATCCCTCTGCAGAGCCTTCCTGCCCTCGAGCAGATCGACACTCCCGCCCAGTTTGGTGTCATCTGCAAACTTACTGAGGATGCACTCAATCCCCTCATCCAGATATACAAGAAAAGTTTCTGGATTCAGCTCTCTCAGTGCTGTCAGAATGGCTACCTGCTGGTTAAGGAAGAGTGAAAGGTGGCATCTCTTCAGAAGGGCCTTTATTCACTGCAAATAATGAAAAACATGCACACGACTTCATCATAACCTTCTAGCTGACAAATGTGACTTGTGCTTTATTCATGCATTTATATGCGAAGGTGTTCTGAAAGGGCAGTGTCCTTCCCATGCTGGTTTTCAGGGACCTTCTCTCTCAGGGAACTTTGTCAAAGGAAAAGCTACAGAAAGACTGAAGGAGCACCAAATAAAAAGCTGAGATATTAAAAAAATACAGATCTGTGAATAAGACTGTTTCTTCTACAGTGATGACATGTCTGTTGTCACTGTCTCCCAAGAAAGTAAAGAATTGAATGGGTCAAATTCTGCCCTTCTGTGTTCATATGGCTCCTCTTAACCTCAGTAAGAGATATGTTATCACACAGATGCATTATCTGATGCTAATAACTCAGTGAACAATTCCCTGTCTCTCACACTGGGCGAAATGGAAAGCCCTCTGAAGTGGGTATCGTGCATGGGCAAAATATGTGAGTGTGCACATATGTGCCAGAGGTAGTTCTGCTGATGGAGCAAAACTTTATGTCATGTTGTGTTAAGATACTTTGTGAAATACTATTAATAAAATATTAAGCCATTTACCAGTGTATTCTGTACAGTGATGGAAGTTAAATGTTAAGGTTCCCGAGGGGGCATGCCTCCAGCCTGATATAATTCTGATACAGCCTCACTGGCTTCATCTGAGAGCTGACTTTTGGCAGTACCTGAGGGCCTGCTGCTTTCAGCTTATTTTCTCCCACATTTCTAGTTAGAACTGAGATTTTAAAAAAATAAATAAATGGAGATAGTTGCTTCACCAAGAGTATCTTGGCAGCTCATAGAGAGAGTGGAAGAGAGTACGGAGCAGACACATCACAGTCGCACTTTGTGCTATGTGATGCAGAGGGTGTGAACAGCCAGTCTTTTGGAAAGGGGTATAATAATTAACTCCAAGAGTCAGGTCAGTTTTCCTGTAATGCCACGGTGCCTGCAGCAATGTATGGTCAACACCAGCTGGCTCACATGCCTGCACATATGTCCCGTAGGTGAGATGGGTGACACTTTCATGTGGTGAGACCTTGAGCAGACCAAACCAGGGTAAGAATTTCCACCCTCTCCCACTCCTAAGCTGCCTGTCACTTCTCCCTTTCTCCGTCACAGCTTACAGACCTCTCTGCTGGTGCACAGGTGCGGGTTCACCTCACTGATCAGGTTCAGAGTGGGGATGCGCTCAGCCAGGGAGGTGTACACCGTGAGGAGGGTGTGAGAGCAGAGGGAAGAAATAGGCTTTGTCTGTGCGGGAGAAATCGAAGCACACATATAGTCATAGACATTTTCTACAACTGTATCCCTGGTACTCCACTGCAGATTAGTCTATGGAAGCAGCCTGAATAAACAGCCTATGCTTGATTTAAATATTGCTTTTCTATTTGAAGTAACATTCTATTTATTTCTGGGTTTGAAGATATTTAAATCACGTTTGTGCCAGTCAGTGTTAAGTGTTATGTGTACTGGAAGGCAACAAAATGCTTTGGCAGTTAAACAGAGAGGATGAGTTTCAAAGAAGATCAAATCATTCTGACATTAGTTTCACTAACAGGGAACTTTTAGTTTTGTTGAAGTTTTGCAGAAGGACAAAGATATACCGTTGTCAGGTATAACTGCTCCTACAACTTCAGAAACAAGTTTCTCTTCTCTACAGGTTATCCATCTTGTTCAATTCAACACATGCTTCATTCCTAGTCAAGCTGAACAGAAGCTGAAAAAAAGAGGAATGTTTATTTTCATATAGTAATGCAGCATTTTAATTTTAGATACAAGGAGATCTGAATTAGTTGCCCTAAAATCTTGGCTAGGATGGTCTGATATAAATTGTTCAATTAGCTAAGTGCAAATAAGATTTAATTTCTTCAACAAAACGCTTATGTTCAGATTTAGAACATGTTTTAATAAAGCTTTTTTCCTATGTACAATATATTTGAGGCATTTTTATTTAAACAACTGTAAATGCTGGCTTTGTTTACTTAAAATTGAATCAGATTTCCCTTTAAATACAGCTTGATGCAAATCACAAGTAGAATATGAAGTGTGCCCAGTAAACTCTTTACACAAGCTTTATGTTTAATACATGATATTATAGCACACAGCAAAAGGGAGTCCCTGCCAGTGTTTGGACCCCTAAAGTCAGCAGCCTGGAGCCAGATTTGGGCTGACCTGTGCAAACAGTGAAAAGGGAGCCGTGTAAGGAAGGACTTTTCTTCCTTTGTCCGACATCTGCTGAACAAAAACCAGACACAGATCTGGGCTTCATACATGCTGGAGAATGACTGGCCACCCAGTCTCTGCTGGTCTGAAGTGCTCTGTCTTCAGTCCAGTTGTGTTGCAGCTTGTCCAGGTGTGGATACAAGTACAACAAAGAAATAATAGTAATGAGATTATTTGAAGACTTTTGTTTTTACTAAGCTCTGGAAATTCCAGAAGAGTCCTTGTCTCTGGAACCATGGTCTCTCAATGTCATTTCATTCACAGTGTATTGGGGCACTTTACAAATTACATTTCCATGGCAACAATGTTCACGGTTATCCTAAACTTAAATACTGTCACCAAACATAAAATACGCAAAGCTGAAATATTGAATTCTCAGGTTTCCTTTTTTAAAGTCCTTAGCTTTAATATTTATTTGAAAAGCCATGTTCAGTCTCCCAAGTTTTGATCTAAAAGTGATGTCAGCACTAATCATGAGTGGTGTGTGAGCTCTTATGCCTTAACGTTTTCAGCATGTGGAAAAGCGTCATGTCTCCACTTCAGGTGTACTTCTCATGTCTCTAGAAGGGTTTCAGTCTCCCTGGTGTGCAGGAAAGATGAGGCTAACAACACGATAGTGTTTGTACTTTAAATGCTGGCGTGTTGCTCCATGCTGAGTCCAGGTTTACAAGTAAATCGGCGATAGTGGAGAATAGCACTCTGGAGGCTTCACAGTATATTGGAGTGTGAAGTGCCAATTCATTTTCTGTTACTGTAGCTGTCTTAAAGTTATGCCTTTCAGCAAAGACCTGACAAGAACAATCCATCAGTTTGTTCCCCCCCTGTATATTATAACGAGTTTGACTTTTTTGTTGTTTGTTTTGTTCAAAGTTGCTTTGTTTTGTTTTTCAAGTACTTAAACTTGTAAAACAGGCAAACAAGCAGCCCCCTTCCTGTAAGTGAGGCACTGCAGTACTGGGCAGGGAACTGGCATATGAACTAAACGCATTGCTCAAGAGCCTCCATGGGGAGGACGCATTTCCTTCTTCTAGACAAGAAACAAAATGAGAGGTGCAAACTTACCATAGCTCCTAGTTACTGAAGAAAATGGAGGTGGAGGGAGGCTGGGAGGTCCAAAGTCAAGCCCGACCAAGTGTGTGCTGTCCCCATGAACACACACCATGCCTGTTGTTTAGAGCTTCCATCTCTGGAGGCTGGAACCAGCCTGCCCAGGCAGGTTGTAGCCATGGCTTGCTGTCCTCACCATTAGCTCTTGTTGGGTATTTTCTTGATACCTGACTGAACTCTTCTAGTGCAATTTAAAGCCATTACTCTTTGTTCTGTCCATACAGGAGACAGATTTATTCGTTTTATACCTGTCTTTTTACAAAGTTGAAAGAATTACCTAGCTCTCTTATGCCCTCCGTAATCTCCTCTAAACAGTCTTTTCTAGTTCACTTACTTTAGACTGTTCCTGTTATTATTCTGTCTCTAACTACTTTACAAATTTTAAAGTTCAAGTAAAAACGCAGTTTTCCAACCAGCTCGGAGTGGAACATCCCAGGTTCAGCATCTGTGTTGCTTCCTGTTGAACTATGTCCTGTTTTCCTCAAACCATTTCCCCAGTTTGTTGAGTTTTCTTTGAATTTGATGCCATCTGAAAGTTTAATTTAGGTTTATTTCTTTTCTGCTAGTAAAAATACTGAGTAACACTGGATCCAGGACAGATTCCTGTGGAACCCTACCTCCTGTTTTGGCAGCAGAACACTGATAAGCGCCATTGAAAGATACAGTGTGTACTGCCCTTGCACTCACTCTTCTGTTGGAGAACCAGCACATTAGCACATTCCTGGCCTAAAACTATTTCAATTCCCAAGCTTTGCGCAGGTGGGCATCTTGCCATATTGCAGTGCCTGCTATGTGATTGTACGAGCTCAAACTGCTGCTACTTTATGGTGCTGGAACACAGGATTTTGTAAAGGAAAGTACATCGGAAAGAAATAGTATTATTTTGCAAAGTTCTTTGAACAAAAATTCTGTGCTAGGACTCAAACATTTTTTCATGACTACAATAGATGAGAACATGCATGAGCTAAGACTAGAATTAATGTAGTTATAATTAAGCTGCTCTCAAAGTCATTACATATTTTAAGCTGTTGAGACATTTTTCCAGCCCATTAACTTTATTTAGACTTAATTATATTTTTTAACATGTTAGTCCAGATAACGCCTTGATTGTGGTTTTACATATGGTACAGTGCAGTAGACATACTGCACAATGATGTATCTTTGTTTTGGGTTTCTTGCATGGCCCCAGAGATCTGATGATGAGTTGTTGTGGGTTTTTTGTTGTTTTTTTTTGTGGGGAGGGCGGGAGATGCTTTGAGGTGGTGGTTGGTTTTTGCTTTGTTTGCTATTTGGATTTTTCTCTCTGGAGTTTCTACATTCTTTGTCAAGGCTGTGGTAGCTTCTCAGATTGTTGCTCCTTTTCCTTTCACAACTACTGTAATTACACCCCAGCTCTTGTTTCACAGTTGGCATCCTGTTTGCCAAAGATGATGGTATTAACATGGCACCATTCCAGAATTAAGAGAATCCCTATTTTACTAAGTTTGTGGAATTGTTGTCAGATTTAAAGCTTCATTTACTACTTGGCTTCTGGTGGCCTGAAATTATTAAACAAGAAGTAAGAAATTGGCCAAGTATTTCTTCCTGCACAGAGGTAACCCACAAACTTTCAACCAGGAGCACCCTTGTTTGATGGATAGAGATTGATTTGTGACTTTGAAATATGTGTGTCACATTTTAAGGGAAAGCAACACATGTTGCCTGTTAGGAGGATGTTAGGAAATCTCTGCCTGTGGACAGGAGTTGCTAAGGAGAGTTAAGGTGCTATATTTGGAGAGTTTCAGGGAGATAAAGATTCAGGGAGAGTTTCATTAATTCTCTTTTGCTTCGTGAATGTTTTCGATTAGGATAGAGAGGAGCATTCCCAGTCCTTACTGATACTGGTTGTTACATAGGCATCTCCGCATTACTTAACAAGGCATCTCAAATCAAGCAGAGAGTCTGCATTAGATCCAGCGATGTGCCTCTGAGTTTAAAATGAGGCAGCGTATCCCTGCAGAGCAGTCCAGAGCACATCCAGGCCGTTTGCTCCCCCATGCCAGTGGTGGGCGTAGTTGGTACAGTCTGACGGGAACCCCACAGGCTGGTCCTCAGAGCTGGAAGCTGCTAGAAAAGTAACGGCAGGGATGTTTAAAGACTCTTTCTCTTTCCAGTCCTTAGGCGTCTTACCCAGGCCTTCAGAAAATGTCTGCTACTGATGCCCTGTAGTCTCTTTTGAATTAGGTCTAAAGAACTTAATACAGGGTTTGTGCAAGTGGTATGGAACAAAAATATTTTCATCCCTAGCACATAACAGCTTTTGCCCTAGAGATGAGAAAACTGGGTTCAGCTCCTTCTTCGGCTTCAAGGGCTTTAAATCCCCCCACACTATATAACGCTGACAGTGGAAAAATATAAAAACAGATGTAGGAGCAAAGACCAAGAAGGTCCTAACCACAGGCCATGCTCTTGATTGATCCAATGAATCTTGGGTTATATTTGGCCTGTCCTTACCAGAGGACATGGAAGTCCTAGTCCATCTAACCCTGTCTACAACATGGGGCAATCCTGCAGTTAGTGGATTGTGTGGATTTGGATCCCCAGAAATGGAGGGAGGAATTTTCTCACAATTTTTCTTATCTTCTAGACTAATATTAAGCAAATATCTCCTCCCTCTAGTTTCACCTAAATGCCATGTGAAGCTGACTGTTTCAGCTGGTATCGTTTAGGTGTGATATGAAAATGTCCACCAAAACGAGCTCTGAGGGGCAAGGTGTTCCACTGCAGAGGTTTTGGGCTCTAATCAGATTTAGGTGTTCTTAGTCCAAGCCACCTTTTGGTCACAGGCAGCCTCGTAATGTGGATTAAAGTCAAGCAGAGAAGCACCTCATGAATTCATGCACTTCTCGCATTACACAGGGTAAGAGAAGGCTTTGAGGGGTTAGGAGTGGAACCAATGCACTTCCATTCCTCTTAGCACTTTGGTGGATTTTGCTGTTTATGACTAAAGTGAAACAAATCATCTCAATTATAAGGAATGTATGAAGAGATGAAACTCAGTGATGAAAAGTGGGTAAGCTACAGTATTTAATTAATGGGTTTAATTACTGCATCTAATCATTGTGTTTAATTAATTACTGTGTCTAATTAAGATAACATTAGCTATGAATAAGCTATGTTGGTCTGGATGGAAAACCATCTCTCCACTACCAGTCTCCCAGGGAGAATCTGCCATTACACATCGAACTGATACTTTGGATATTGCACTCTTCCTCCCACGTGAAGCAAGGAGGCGTGCTTGGAGAGTGAGCTGGTGCTTTAGCTGCAGTTATATAAGGCTTGTGCTGCTTTACACCTTTGTCCCTCTCTCTTGTTTGTGGATTATAACTTCACTCGGCTATGACAATTTCACTGCCAGACTTCACATATAGCCATGTAACTCTCCCAGGAGTAGGGAGTCTGGATTAAGTACCTGAGAGCAAGGTATTGTACACATGAAAAGTACTGTACAAACTTCAGTCACTTCAGTGATGCGTAGTATTTTGCATTTCTTTCTAATCTTTCTAATTTCCTGTATTGTGCTGCTGTGCCTGTAAATACAAGTAATATTTTCTGAAGGGTCTTTTTCTTTTTCATGTCAGCATCAGAAATAGTATGCGTGTGGGTTTCAGGCCACCAAAATGGTATTTATATAGAATGCAACAGAGGGTTTATGTTGTATGACCAGGGTTCGACATGGGAATATATAGGGAGTATCCAAGGATATATAGTTTTCTGGGATGGAGCTGGAAGACTGTGTAATGAGGAAAGGGACAGCCCTGGCCTACATTTATCCATACTGACTGTTAGGAGTGGCCCCTGGAGTGAATCAAATCCAGAAGAGTCCTGGATCTTCATCTCAGAGGACATTAGTGGTTTTAGTTCAAAGGGGAGTTTCGAAGTAAACACATGCAATATGGACAAACAGGGGTCCAGGCAGTGGGAGTTAAACAGAGACCTTAGTTAACTGCCAGTAGATGTATCTATCCTGAGATTGCCTGAGACTACTGCTAGCAGTGGTGGTTTGTTACTAGGTGCTGGTTCAGTTACCCATTTCCACAGTTGTGGCTCCCCCAGCAGCCGCCCTGCGAACAGTCCAGCTGCGTGACAGTAAAGATATTGGCTTGTTGTGAACGTGATCATTTGGATACTCTGTTTAGGGAACTTTGATTTCTTAGGACTTGTTTCTTTTGCTTGTCCCCCAGAGCATTTCTTCTGAGGGGGGACTGGATCCATCCTAATAATTTGTGTTTTTTCTTGAGAATATGTAGTTTGTTCTCAGGGATGGCTGTTTAAGTGTTTGCAGCATAAGAACCGCCTATCCAAACGAAGTACCTACTGTGAGCATAAACTGAACTACCCGTAGTATAGCACCTCTGCTAGGTAAAATATACAAATATATATGCAATTTTAATAACTCCATCATCTATGGAAGTACACCACCTTTACAATTACAACACTCATCTTCTCTTTCGAATCCCCAGGAAGACCATGAGAGTCATGATAGGCATCTGTATATGGAGCTGGGGCACAGACAGAAACATACATCTCTGTGGTTTTTGTAATGAATGAATAAGCCGTATTTGGACTCATTTTTCTGTAAGACTGAATTATGCATCATTCAGCTAATAGGCTTCAGAAGGCAAGGGTATTATTTTCTCCTTTTGTTCCTGAAAAACAAAGATTATATCCAGTGGCAAGAGGTCATTAGTTTTCAGAGGAAATTATGTTTCTTCTGGTATTTCACAAAGGCTTAAAAGACTGCCATATTTTCCCAGAAGTTTCTCAGGTGAAGAACAGCTGACTGAAGGAAGTTGGCAGCTGTTATTTGGTGAAATTCTTTAGTGTTTCTGCAGTAGATTCTCTTACTCAGTTATTTGTTGTAAAGTATAGGATACAGCTGAGCAAATAATGTGAAGAAATAGAATATGTAGAATCTGAATTTCTCTCAAAAGTTCCCAGGGGAATTGCAAGCTTTGAATAGAACAGGTATGAAGAATGCTGAAAAGACTATGGTTCATTACTCCTGACCTGTCTTTGAGCAAAGCAAAAAAGAAAAAAAAATTGCAATGATTTAGTCTAATAACTGGAACTAGTAAAATTGATCTGTCACTTATTTTTATAATGACTTGCATTTTTCACTTACAGCCCTGCAAGTATAAAGTCACTGTTTCAGTTCATAAAATTGTTTATAGTGTTTTATTTCTTTTTTAAATATCTAAAGGATTTCTTATACTGAATTCTTGAAATAAATGAACAGTTCTGGTGGTGTTATACCTCTCAGCTTTTCTTGGCTGATTTGCATCCCAAACATGCAAAACTTCTTCCTGAAAGCAATTTGCAGGAACACCGTGCACAAAATATTCATTAAGAGTCACAGTAGTGACAGGAACCAAATTAGAACAACATTGCCATTACTAGGCATGTCCAAACTTGACGGGCAATGAGAATAAACACAAACATAAATAAAATTTCAGTGAATGTCTTTACTTGTGGAGAAATAGCTAAAACATAGAAATCACATTTCTTTCCCTTGTATTTACAGCTGGGAGAGAACAGTCACTGTCTCTCAGCCTTTATAGTCAACTGTGCTTTTAGGTGAACCACTAGCAATATTGATTGTAACATAAGGTCAGAGATATAGCCGAGGCTATTTCCCTTTTAAGTGGACAGGAAGGATAAGAAATGGCTTCAGCGGCACAATCATTCACTGGCTGTTGGAGGTGAGGGAGGGGGAGGGCAGGCAAAGAACATAACCATCCAGTCGGTACTAGCACAG
>VYZW01002511.1:9799-33688 GCA_013401315.1 Balaeniceps rex | reverse complement strand
TAGTTTCATTAGAAAATAACTAAGTTATAGGTGCATTTCAAAAGCTCTCATGTCATACAGCTTGTAGCGAAGCTGTTAACACCGGTATAAGCAGTCATACGTGTAGGACTTCTAAGAAGGCGCTGAGACTTATGCTTCTGTAACATATTGGCTAACAAGAAGCGTTGGCTGGAGTGAAACATACCCTGATCTAATCAAGATGGAATTGCAGTCTATGTTTTTGATGTGATACTCTGTATTTTATTAACTTAAAAATAATGGTAGCATATAATTCCATAGATATTTAAGCATTAAATGTTGCTTCAACCTTTATCTCATGCTCTTTAAATTATGTATTAGACAGCATGTTACCAATATCAAAACTTTCATTTCTATAGAGGGAATAATGATCAGGTTTTAGTTAACAAAAAGCAGTGGATAGATTTCAGATGTTGACAAATAAGTACCATTTACCATATGTACTGATTTCCATTTTTTTTCAGCTATCTATAAACTGAATCCCAGAAGGAAAATAGTTTTTCAATACATTTCTGGCTTTTTTTTTTAACCAGTCATGGTATGACTTTTCTCATTTCCTGGTTTATCAATGTAAAGTCCTCTGATATGATCAAGAAAGGTGATAAATTTGGCAGGTTTGTTTTGTATTATGTCCTTGGATATAATATTGGACAGGGTCAACCAAACTGATGGAATTAAAGTATGACTAGAAAACTAGTGGAACATGATGAAATAGAAAACATTTTTGCACTCCAAAATTTTAAAGAAGTACCACTGTTTTGACATTCGATATTTGTCATTGATTAATAAAAAGTTTCCTTTCAAGCTCATTTTTGAGCTCCCTCTGGTGCTTGGAAACGGCATGAACTTCCAAATACTTTTTATTAAACACATGCACGAAGTTTTGTTGAAATAATTGAATCTGACAGGCAGATGTAGGCAGAAGGCAACCACGATGCCTCTAGCTCCCTTGGATTCAGGCCAAGATAGTTTGCTGTAAGGGAGGACACAATGTCTGTGGTTCCTTGAGGGGTCTTTAGAAGTGAAATGTGTAGAAAGCAATCTATGGTATAGCAAAATAATTGTGTCTAAGAGTGGAAGACAGGATGTGAGCTTCTATCATCAACCTGTAAATTCCTGTTAGGAAAGGTTGGGCTTCCGAGAAAAATAGAATGCAAATATATTGCCTTTTTTTAAAAACTTACTTTCAATAAGCAATATGTGAAAGTTTTGAATTAAAGATTAAATACTCTTCCTATCATTTGTTGCACCGCTGTGTAAAAGTGTATGTTAAATGTGTCATTATTTACAGACTTTTGAATAGGAGATTTAGTTTGTGCAATTAGGATGTTAAGTAAAGAATTCCAGGAATAGCTCTCATTGTTCATGTATCCTGAACTGTTTGGAAAGCTGTGATGAATCACTGCTGGTTCTTAGATTGCTTTTCAAGAATGTGCCACTTGTTTGATACTTTCCTTTCACAGCGACTTACCTACTTTAAACAGGACTGTCTCTTCTAAGTTTTCTTGCAATCCTGCCCATCTCTAGTTCTTTTAAACATAATATACATGGAGGTTTTTTTCTCGTTTTCACTCCTATTTCTTTGATTCCTGCAGAACCTGCAACAAATAAAGCAGATTCAATCTTTGAGACACATAAATGAGCGACTGGTGACTGAGAATAGGGCCTTGACCCGAGTGGTTGCCAAGCTGTCAGGGTCCTGTAGGCAACTGCACTCTGTGGACTTGTAATTTCTGCCTTCTCCTTTGTGTAGCCAGGCAGGTGTTGACATTCAGTTTGTGCTTGGGTAAAATTTTACTATTAACACTTGTGTGTCAGAAACTGACTTACTGCTGCTTGGTTATGGAAGTGTGGCTAAAGCATGATGTCCGGTGTACCAGCTACAGGTGTCACAGATGTGTTGGTATGGTGTGGTATTGTCCTTACTAGCACTGAAGCTTGTTCTCCCTCACTTGAAGATAAATTGGCAATGATCCAGGAGACCTTTGACATGTTAAAACCTTGGCAACAGTTGAAAGGATCTGAGTTGGCACTAGGATACACTTGAAGTCAACTCCCTTGTTTTTGATATTTGAGTGAATGCTCAAACAGATATATCTGCCTCTAGTTTTCTAATAAATTGAAATTAAGACTTGAGCTTTTGTGCTGCAGTATAATTGAAGTGCATAAATTGATACAAATCTAGTCTCAGCTAAAGAATGTTTGAGAAGTGGTTTCAGTACTGTGCATTCCTGAACAGTTGCATTAGCAACTTTCTTACATTTGTGTGTTTTAGTGTTTAGAGGGAATCAAAGTCTTTCCTTTCAAAAATGTATCAGAGTTTCAAGTTGATTAATATTTTCAAATATTAACTTCCCCTGTGGTTCTTGCCAATCATTATTATTATCTAGACAACTTAAAATATTCAGTTTTAGCACTGAGTTAAGGTTATTGATTTATATTGCTATATATGTAGGCATTCCACTTGTGGACCAGAATCCTATCATGCAAGGACTGTACAAACACAGACACAAAAAAACCTGCCTAGTGTGTCACATTGGTTCATATTTACTAGGTCATGTGCTTCAGTCCCCTTCTGTTAAAGGTATGAACTGTTTTGAGTTTCATCTTGGAAAAAAATACCAGTTTGTTGTCCTTAGTGTTATTGCAGGGCTGTTTCAGAAACCCACTAAAGATTCAAAACTTCTATGGGGAACAAAACGTGGTTTCATTCCACACCAAGTCTATATGCCTTTCTTCGTCCTCTTATATTACAACTGTATAGGGTGGAGGTTTCAGTGAACTTTTAAGATCTGTAGGTGAAAAAACCCCATTTCCTTCTGTACAGTGACTCTTGCTAAAACTGCTTCCCCTCACCTACCCCCCCTTCCCACTTAGAAGCAAGGCACTAAGCTTACATTTTTTCGTTCTGCTCACAGAGCCCGCTCTCAGGTTTTCCCCACTAAGAGGCATGAAATAAAGAGGTTTATCCTTTGGCTTCCTGTCTTCCTGGAGTTGGTCTAACAATAGGATGTGGATAGAAAGGTTGTTCCTGGTCCAGGCCCTGCATTCCTCAACATTCCCTTGTGTTAACCCTTGCTGAGTGAGTCAAGTCAGCTCACTGACCTGGCTGAAAACAAATCCCTTTATTCGTTATATTACTTGATCCATCTCACCCCAGCACTGTTGAATCACTAAACTAACACGCAGAAAGCAGCAGAAGCGTACTGCTGCATGCAAAAGGAGAGCTGTCCCTTCAGGGCAGCCCATCTTACATCAGCTTCAGCTAACAATGTGGTTTTTCAACACAGCTGAGCTAATCTGATGACTGCTGTCCACAGCCACACGTCCATACCGTCTTTTTTTGCTAGCACTGGCATTCCTTTAACCACGGTAAGCCAGTTCAGGGTGTTAACCCACAGAAAACTATTCAGTATTCCTTTTGTAGGGGGAGTTTTCAATGGCAGATCATTGTGGAGCTTGAGGAGCCTGGCTAGCCAAAGAAAAGCAATGGAAACACAGCAGGGAGGCTTGACATTATGATGGTAGCTTAACCATAGCAGTGTGCCTGATTAATCTGAACAGGTACCTTAACAGTTCATGAGCTTTTTGTAATCTTAATTTACAAAGCTGTTTTGTGTGTAAAAAATGTTAAATCCTCCAGCAAACACAGACATTATTATTGCTGTACAGATCTGAGTTGGCTCCACATATGTCAGGTGATTATTGAATAATTATTTGCTCAACGACAGCACTGCAAAGTTACTAGCTAGTCATATGTCGTGGTTTAACCCCAGCCGGCAACTGAGCACCACACAGCTGCTCGCTCACTCTCTGTGCCAGTGGGATGGGGGAGAGAATCAGAAGAGTAAAACTGAGAAAATTCGTGGGTTGAGATAAAGACAGTTTAATAGGTAAAGCAAAAGCCACACGTGTGAGCAAAGCAAACCAAGGAATTCATTTGCTACTTCCCATCGGCAGGCAGGTGTTCAGCCATCTCCAGGAAAGCAGGGCTCCATCACACATAACGGTTACTTGGGAAGACAAGCCCTGTGACTCTGAACATCCCCCCCCTTCTTCCTCCTTCCCCCAGCTTTATATGCTGAGCATGATGTCATATGGTGTGGAATATCCTTTTGGTCAGTTGGGGTCAGCTGTCCCAGCTGTGTCCCCTCCCAGCTTCTTGTGCAGCCCCAGCCTAGTCGCTGGTGGGGTGGTGTGAGAAGCAGAAAAGGCCTTGACCCTGTGCAAGCACTGCTCAGCAGTAACTGAAATATCCCTGTGTTATCAACACTGTTTCCAGCACAAATCCAAAACATAGCCCCATACTAGCTACTGTGAAGAAAATTAATTCTACCCCAGCCAAAACCAGCACATCATATAATACAGATAGGCAAAATAGTGCATTTGTAATCTTATTCAAGAATCTCATAATGGGAAGGTACTTTGCTATTTTAGTGAGAAGCAAATTGGAATTCAAAGTGTTAAGTACAGTATGTAACTGTAATTTTACTGAATTTACTGCAAAGCTTATTTTCGCTGCCTCTGCACATTAAAGGGGTGTGGTGTCACCTCATGAGAAGTTTGAGTACCATAGGAATGCACTGCTCCGAGAAAATTGTATAAATGTCTTTGGCTAGGTTTAAAGTACGTGGGGATTAGTATAGATGAGAAGTATAAGTGTTTTAGGTTACTTGAGCTTATCCTTCCTGATCAATCTCCTGTTACTCATAACTGCTTTTGTCTCCTGCCAGTCTTCACCTATTGTTTAGCAGACTTATAACAAAAGAGAAAATACTTTCTTAATACCTATTCTACCTATTAGTTTAATCAGGATTAAAATCTATCTACAGAGATTTGCAGACATGTAATGATACTGGATTATGTTAAAGCTTTAAATTTGACCAGCAGCTTTATTGTTAAAATAGTTCACCAGAAAATATACCACTCTCTGGGTCTGCCTGTATGGCATTATGGGCTGCAGCTCCCTAGTCAGTAAGTTGAACAAGGACTGTGACATTCCTGGAGTTACTCTGAGGTTTCATTTGAAAGCATACACGACAACACTTGTCCAGATACCCATTTAACAAGAACAAAACCAGACTCCCTTGCTTCCTTTTGCATGGCTAGATGAAGGCTGTTGTGGTTTCACCCAGGATCTTTGGTATGAAGTCTGTAATAGAATGCAGAGGAGGAAGGAAAGATGTTAGTTGCTTTGCCTGAACAAATGGCTGTTTCATTGTTTGCAGATACACGTCATAGAACAACCCCGGGTTTATCCTATTACAGGTACGTGCACGAATGCACAGTACACGTGCCTGTTATCTGGGTATGACCCCTAGCATGTGTATCTCGGGCAACAGTAGCTGTTCTTTACAGCTTAGAAAACTTAACACAGATAATACTTGAAAAATGCCAAATGATTACTTGGTTTGCCCAATTTCAAACACCTTGACATGGTTTTTGGAAGAAATCGGCATTTTATAGCACTTTTTGTTCAGAGCACAGCTCTCACTGTGGAAGCTTCCACTAATGGAAGCTTCCCTCTGACTGTAAAGAGCTCAGTTTAGGTGGCTTGCCTTAACTCCACCATGGAGCAGAGCTGGAATCCAGGTTAGCGGAATGATTTTTACTTACTCTAACTGTGGAGACCACCTTTTTTTCTCTTACCATCTCCTATCGTCTTCATTTCACATACTCTGATACTGGCAGGTAAATAAACTAGAGATCCTATAACCTCAGTCATCTTCAGTGCACCATCATGTTTCACTCTGTGAGAGGGTCTGCTGTTTGGTGAACTGAGTGTGGACAGGACTGCTTTGGCAGAAATGGGTAAATGAAACCTCTAGTGTTATGCACAGTTAATTAACCCTGCATTTTTAAACATCTCAGTTCTTTCTGTTCCATTATAATTTTCTGAATATAATGGGGTTGAAAGTATAATTTTGCTTGAATAAAATGAAAACAAAACTAGTGGCAAGGAAATTTCATCATGAAAAATTATGTAGCAGTTGTTATGTAGGTCACCAGCTGGGCTTAGACCTCTTGCATGCACTTGCACCTGAGGTTACTGAATAACTGCTCTGCAGGAATAGGCTGGGTACCTCCTGTGTAAACCTGCTGCTAGAAACCATACGCATAATTTAGCCATGAGTATTATAGGTGGTTTGTTATCAGTGTGTGAATGTAGATATGGAGAACTGCTGAGATTACTTCTGGTTTCTCTGACAAGTTATATTCTCCCAGTACAAACCTCTGTGCACTGACTTGTCCTTCTTTCCTGTCTGATCCTGTCCAACTCTCACCTTACTTGGCTTCTGCCTTCCAGCATTTGTGCTTGTGTGTTACCCATCAACTGTGGCAACCTTAACTTGCCATCTCCTAACTTGTATGCCTGAGTATGCAGCCTGGTGTTTCAGTGATCTCTTTCAATGATCTGATCTTGTGTGAACCAAGCTATTCAGGGATATGATCTCACATTATAGGATGTGTGCTTCAACACGAGTTTGGAAGTGGTTGGAAGATTAACGCTATGAGCTAACAAGCTGAATCACACTGTATCTGATTGGGATGAAATTATCTAAGAGCACAGTGGTAGATATGCTTAGCCACGGCATGGTTTTTTTTTTTTTGAAACTCTGCAAGTGCAGTATAGACAAGCCTCTTTAAATTGTTGGTAATTAACTTTTTTTCTGCACTGAAATGTGAAGCATTTAATTACTTTCCTCACACTGCTATATGTGCTTTTGTTAGAGGCTTGTCATCTGCACCACTAGGATTTAGTGCATCTAATCCAAGCAAATGAAAACTCCTAATCTGTAACTCTTAACTGTATCATGCTAAAAGGTGAGATTTTTCTGAACTGCTGATACGAAGGGGGAGAACTGCCAAGATGCTTAAGATGAATAAAGATTTTTATCCCCAGTGCTTGTCTAGTCTTGCTGCTTTTACTTGGGGTATAATAGCAAATAACCATCATGTTTTGTTTTTCACAGATGCTACCAGACCTGAAGGCAGACAACCAGAGGCTAAAAGATGAAAATGGGGCCTTGATCAGAGTTATAAGCAAACTTTCCAAATAAAGGGTTTACTACAGCAGCAAATAACGGTATTGCACATCACTAGTAACTCCAGTGGACCATAGCATGGCAGTCACTGGAAGTGTGGGAAGATCCTTTGGAGACTGTCATTTTCAGATATCCTGCCAAACGCCCTCTTACCTGTGTGTTTTTTTGTATCAAGATCATTGTTTCTGTTAAAATGCAGCTGCTGAGAAGATAAAATGACTGAGAAATCTTGTTTACAGCTACAGCATAATAAGGAAAGTGTTCAAGGCCAGATATGCCTCAGATATTTAACCAGTAAGCCTTAGTTGTACATAAACACTTTTACATCATCAAAAGCTTTCAGCTCTCACAGAAGACAGTTACTCGATAATGTTTTTGTTGTGCCACAATTCCCAGGTTTTTTTCTATACTCAGTTTTTCTTTAAATCTTAAGTTTGGATTTTTTTTTCCCTTCTAATTACTCATGTACCAGATTTTCTTGTACAGTGTTTTCACAGCTTTACCATTTGCAGAGACCACACACCCTTTTAAATTACATATTTGTGTAGCTACCTAGAGTTGTATTGTCCAACCACCTGGAACAGAGATGTTTGGTGGAACATTTGCTTTCACTGTTTGTGCAATATGCATTTATTTCCTATACAAAATGCTTTAAAAGTCAGTTGAAACTAGAAATATTTTAAGAGTCCTGTTTTCTGCCTTTATTGGTCACTTTAAAAAAAAAAAAAAAAAAGACGTTTGTAGTGAAAGATGTTAGATCCTGTAATTGTCACGTTCATTTGAGCAGGTACTGAGTGATGCTGTATATATAAATGTGTACTGGTTTGATTTTTCAGACCACCACGTGGCATGCTTGAATATATTTCCCTATTGCAAATGTCTGTTAATGCAAATTAGGCTACTCCAGAATAGTGTGTTTAACAAAGTTCATTAATTTTTATGGTATAAAGAATTTAGACATTGTACATTGTATGGAGCCCTATCTTTACAAAAGGTCTAAACTATATAAAATACTTTATTATCTTTTCCTCCCATTTTTTTTCATTTGATAGTGTTCACCATAATAAAAAATTGCATAAATATAACTGCTTCACTACATTTCACATACCTGTATTTATCTGAGTGCTGTCCAAAACTGTTGTGCTAGCCAAAGTAATGTACTAAATAATTTGAAAAACATAACCCATTACACTCACATTAATGTTTATATGCACTGTTGTTGCCATGTGAGAAGGCATCCAATTTGATAACACCATGTCAGACCATTTTATACATTTCAGTGGCCTTTAAAAACAAAAAAGTACTTAAGTGAAGATCGCTTTTGTTAGAAACAGCTTTTATATTTTCACTAAACCATTCAAAATATGACATCCTATTGGCACATAGTTTATTGCCTAAAACCACTGAACAGATCAGCCATTAAAACAAATTGTACATTGTAAAGCTTGTAGTAGCTATTGTATTATTGATTATATTGTATACTATATTAAATGTGAATTTGTACCCCTTCATTTAAAAAGGTCATTGTGTTCTACTGCCTACTTGGGGGGTGGGGGTTAGTTTTATGGGGGTGGGGTATGTTTTGGTAAGGAAGACATGATGTCCTCTCTCTGTTGATTGGTTTTTTGAAGATGTAAGGTTATGCTCTTACTACCAAGCTCAGGATTCTTGATTTTAAAGGTACACAGATAGTTTGAGATATCTTATTGTAATTGATCTGTATGAGAGGTGGGTCTGAACCATAGGGACTTCCATTGTCTTACACTAACATAAAATAAAGAATTGAATGGCTGCAACGTATTGAGTTCTGTTTCAAGACAGTTAGGCATATTCTGGATTATATTTGGTAAAGTTTGGGTGCCTGTGACTGATGAAATACGTGTTTCTAATATTTTAGTGTTTTATATTTAGGTTATTTATTCTTTATATCTAAAAAATGAATGGCTACTGTGCTATATTGATTTTATTGGTAGTACTGAGCAGACCTTGTATCTGCATGAAACTAGTTGCAAAACCCACTATTTTGGAAAAAAAAATTGTATTTTGACATATACAAATAAAATGAATACAAACTATTTTAAATGTGTGAAAGTTTTACTGAGAAGACATTGAAATTTGTTATGAATTTAAACCATGTTATAAGTTTGCTATTTAAATTCTTCAGTGGGCATTTTTCATTCATTGCGTTACTTGGATGCAAAGTTCAAGTACCTTTCAAAGATTGTAATCAAATTGTGATTATTTGCACATCATTGTACATGCACATCTGTAAATGCAACAGTAAAAATGCCATATTTATGCAATCTGTAACAACTTGGACAAATGTTTATATATTTTACATAAACCTGTCTGTGTGCAGAATCTGAGAACCATTTTTTATGGGATAATTAACCGAATCTCACAAAGCAATTGCTAAACTTGTGTCACCATCTTATTGTACTGATCATGTTGCAGATCAAACACATACCCAGAAAATCCAGCTACCACAGAGAGAAAATGGGTAGTGGAGGACTATTTTATTATTTAGGAGACAGTTTGCTTACAAGAAATATATTATTGCTGGCTGCTGACTCTGGCAAGCTTCCTTAAGCGACTTAATGGCTTAAATGGTAATTTGAAACAGCAACTTAGATTTTCAGGGGACTTGTCACAGTGCGGAAGGCGATCTTTATGTGCCAGAATTAACATCAAATACACATGGAGGCACAGAAGTAGCTGGTGCTGGAGAGCTAAGAGGTGAAGGGCATGCCCAGAACCAGCCCCAGCTGGGAAGGAAGCCGTAACCCGGAGAGGAGGAGTGACCGCAGGTGGGAAAGCAGCCCGGGCAGCAGAGTGCAGGGAGGGTGGAGGCAGCACGGCTGTGTAAGGACTGCCTGACTTCATGGCTCCAAACAGTAGCAGTTACCCAGAAGAAAAGACTCGGGAGCTGGAACTTCATTTTTTTTCCCCCATCCCCTTTCCCTCATCGTGAACAATTCCCTCTGGACCTCCCCAATTCCTACTACATACTGTTTTCAGACTTTTGCTGTTCCTTGCCAGATTCCAAAAAGAGCAGTTGTAATTCACACTCTGTAGGTTGGTGTGTGCGTTTGCTCGGCAGTGAGTACAAAACGTGTGTCTCGGCGTTTCTCTCCTTTAGAAATGCCTTCCATGCTTAACTTTGGCTTGTGCTCGGGTGAACATTAAACTAATGTTTAATCTTGCCTGTTCAGTATTCCTAGCCACTGTCCATTTGGTGGTGTTTTAAGAGCAAATGCATTGTCATAGAACAAGTGTTCTCTCATTTCTTTTCTAGAAAGAGTAACTATTTACATGTCATCTTATAGAAGAGGAAAAAAGCATGCTTTTGGGGAAGAAACCTGCTTTAGGATATGTCTGTCAAGGGAGAAGTTTTACTTCCTTCCTTAACCTTTATCATACAGAAGTGGGTTCCACATGAGATGGCTCCTACCCCTGCCCGCTGACTTAACCGTGAGGCTTATAGTGAAGAGTGAGGGCACCACTTAATGCCAAAACCAGCCCTATGACAGTAGACAGGAATCATAGAATCATTAAGGTTGGAAAAGACCTCTAAGGTCATCTAGTCCAACCATCAACCCAGCACCACCATGCCTACTAAGGAAATCCACACAAAGAAAAGCAGGTGGCGAGGAGGAAGTATGCCATGATGTCGGACGTGGAAGGGCAACACCCTGTCAGAAAATGAACAGTTCTGGAGAATGGAGAAAGGTAGGGGACACATCAGAACAAAATTGGTCAGAAGTCAGGGCCCCATCTCATCCGAACTCCTGAACAGAGAAAAATTGTCCAAAGTTAGCAACAGTATGTATTACGCCTTGCTGCGGGCTTGTACTACTGCTCAGAGGAGGTATTAATTTCTTGTTAAATGAAGTTGTGATGATGAAAATGATCATTACACTGGCTCTCACTTGATCTGGGTGATCCTGGTCCTGGAAGTGGCTGGACTCTCCACAGCTGGCACTTTACAGTTCCTTTATGGGCATCCTGAGGTCTTGCTCACCTGTGTAGCACACCAGCTCCTCTGGAGAGGAACACACAGCCTTTTGTCTCTGTCGGTTTGCTTGTGGTATTGTGGCAGAAGCATAAACGGAGGTGGCCAGATCTGCCACGTGGCAATGCTATGCAGCCGCGGGGCCCGGGAGCTCCAGCTGGGCCTCCCCAGGGAGCGCCAGGTTCTCCGTGGGGCAAGGGGTGCCAAGGGCTCTTGGCAGCTGTGGCCCCAAGCCTGTCCAGTATGGAAGCCACATTTAGCCACGTGTAGGCAGCCATGTTTTTAGTTACACTGAAAGCCACTTTTCCCCTTTTAGTGGTAGCTTCAGCTTCTCTAACTTGACATGATGCAGTGCGGGCAGTAGATAATTTTGACACTTTAACTGTGTAACTGAGAGGTTAACATGTTTTATAGGTGAAATTTAATTTCCAGCTACAATCTGGAGAACTGTCACAGCAAAAAAAGAAAAAACTCCACAGCCATACAAACATTACAGATTTTTTTTGTGGAGCCTGTTTTCAAAGAGAGTGGAGAAACAACTGTAACTGCATTGTAGAGGGTTGCTTTCCCACCTACTTTAAATTTTAGACTAGTTTTGTCGCGGCTCTGGGCCACCTCTGGGACACAAACTGCCGTTTTTCCCATGTAGGAATAGTGAGTCTGTTGGGGGACAGAAGAAACAATTTGCTGAAGTTTTTCAGAAGTTCTCGCTGTTCGTGGTTATGTACACAATGTTAACATTTAGCTGTGGTGATTCAGCTTCCTCGGGTTCTTAGGTCAAAGCCACTAATAACAAGGGTAAGAAATGCTGGTGACTAGAGTTATTTGCTTTACATTTGTTTTGATTGCAAAAGCAGCAGTTGGGGTTTGTTAAGAGAGTAACAGCAAGCAGTACTGTGCTTGCCTCAGCATAGATCTAAAATAAGACTGGAACGGTCCTAAAGGTGACTGCAGGTTCCTGCATAGAAGGCAGAATTAAAAAAAAAAACAAACCACAAAACCTCCCAAACTCACAATGAATTGCTCACACTTTAACGGGAGAGCTGCTGCCGCACTGATGAAGTCATCGGCTGTTCTTGCTTGTGTCAGCACCTCCCCATTTTGTATTACTGATTAGATAGGAAAAGTATGCAGCCTTTAGAGAAAGGAGGAACTGTTTGTTTTTTCCTCTAAAAACATTACCTGTTGGATGTCTAATGTTTCTGATATGGCCCAGGGATAATTACAGCAGGGACAAAAGCCCCACGTTCCAACTCTAATTATTTCACCCTTCTTACTTGGGTTCTACATGTCTGCTTTGCAAACCTGTTAAAGCTTAGCAGAAGTAGTTAGCCAAGACAGCACAATTCATCTTCCAGTGTGGTCTTTTCCCTTTGTTTTATTTGGTGGAGGAAAAAAAAATCGGGGGGGGGAGGTGGGTGAGAAGAACCTATTCATTTCCTTGGCACCATCTTTCTGCACTCCACCTGTTCCACTGCGGAGTCCTTTGAGCAGAGGCTGACGGGGCTGAATTCCTCTTTCAGCAAAGCAGTGCGGGGAGAAGGGGCTGCAGATCTTGCTGTCCTGTGCATCCCATCTGCCCACATCACCACCAGTGGGACCCCTGGCATGTCTGGCTGCTGCGCCTCCCCTTGCCCCCTCGTCCCCCAAAAAAAGAAGACTAAGAAAATTGATGGCCCTGTTGCCCTCATTTGTGTCTACATTATATACCCCTGTTTTAATGATACGTCTCTACCTCAAAGAAAAGGCCAGGCCTGGTCTGAGGGAGTTGCTACATTACAGCTAAAATAAAGCTGCTGCTCTCTGTGAGTGGTTACCTGGACCTGCACCCCAAGTCTTCCAAAGAAAAGAGCATGACTTCATTATATCAGCTGGTACAAAATACACCTTTCCTCAAAATTTACACAAAATACACATCTAGCTACACAGTCTAGTCACTGCCCAGAAAGAAGATTTAATGAAAAAGTGAGTTTGTTTAAAAATAAAAATCTGCGTTTACATCAACTGCTGATGCCATGGGCGTGATTCTCCAACTGCTATCAGCTCACCTCTCTTCAGCTGTGTGAAAAGCAGCAAATTACACTAATTTCTTTCCTCCCCCTTAATCCATGGCTATAGCTGCTGCATTATGTTAAGTAAATTGCCTAGTAACTCATCCTCAGCTCCCCTTGTATAAAATGCCAGTGCTCTGTGAAGATAAGAGAGCTTTCACTATGGCCTTTTACTACACTTATTTAGTCCCCTGCACAAAAAAGGAGCAAATCTCTTTCAAATTATAAGGGGGTGGCGGGAGGGGGCAGTAATGCTACTTAGGGCTTGAAGTGCTAATATTACTTTATCGGTTTCTGCCTAGAAACAGTAACACCGAGATCAGCTTTCAGCCGCTGGAGGAGCCGCGGGCGGCTGTGCCGGGAGGTGGCACCAGACGGCTTCGCTGCTCCCGGGCTGCGGCCCCGTCTCCGCGGGGCGAGCTGCCGCCTCGCCGGGCAGCTCCGACCCCGGCAGCAAGGCACGGCGTCCGAGGCCCGGGTGGTGGTTGTCCTTTTTTCCCCCCTTTTTTTCCCCCCCCCCCCCCACCCCGTACGTGGGAATGGCTCAGCAGACAGCGACTGGAGGAAATTCTGCCTCTGCTGTAAGTTGAGCCAGTTCTAGTAGGACAGATGAAGCGTGGCAGAGAGCAGCAATCACAAATTAATTTAGACGTGAGGGATGCGCTGAGTTAGCCTGAACGCGGCAGGGACTCCTTTTAAATATCTTATACTGAAAGCCTGCGAAAGGAGCTGCACGATTTAACACCCTGGGAACAGCAGAAAGCGCTCTCGGCTTGGCTGGTGAGCTGAAATCCATCCCATGGGGAGGCAGAAACTAACCCAAGGAGGGCTGCCCAGCGGGTCTGGGGGAACGCATCCCTCGGTGAGCGCAGACAGGGACCCGCTGCGCAGTGAGCACTCCCGAACCGTGTGAAGAGATTTAGGGACTAGGAGCAGACACTCACCAAGCACCACAGGACGGCTTTGCTACGGCCGAGAGGAAAAGCGAAAAAAATAATCCTCCATGTCAAAAGTTGTCAAGCCAGCAGTTCATAGCAGCACCGAACTTGGCTGAAATGCCAAAACACTGGTTAATTCCTTCTTGCTCAACCCCCTTTCAATATCATCACTATATAAGCGTGTTGCTTCGCTTTGTTACCAGAGCACTCCGCACACCGTGAGGTCCTTGTAGCCCTCCCTTTGGCCCTTTCAATCTCTCCTCCCTGTTCGCTGCCTTGCAAGCATGTGCAGCACACCACGTGCACTCACAACCTTCACCAGTCTCCTCAACCTTTCCTCCTCAGCTTGGCACGGATAGGGTTCTGCCCTATTTCCAAGCCACCATATATAATTATTTTCTGTGCAAAAGAGGGCTTTGGGGTCTAATTACGTTCCCTGTCACTCAGGGTGATACCCACAATGACCAGAAGACCCCAGAAGCCACTTCCCCTGGGACATTGAGCACTCTCTGAATTTCCCTGTGTCCTTGGGAGTGGCACTCAGAATTGCTACATGCACTGAACGCAAGAACTCCCTTCATATTTTACTGAACAAGTCACCACAAGCTTACAGACATGCCACAGCTGCTGGAGAGAGAACAGGCTCTCCTCCGTCTCAGCTGTCAGTCTTCTCAGTCACTCCTGTGTGCCACCCAGATCACCAAGACCCTCCTTGGACATTCAGTTCCCTGTGCTTCTCATTCAGTCCTTCTGGTACTTGCTGCCTATTTCTGCCCCCTTAGACCATCTCCCATCCTTCTGCTTGCTTCTTGCATGTCCTACCCATTTGCTGCCTCTCTCTCTTGTTTCACCCCCCCTTCAGACCTAACCCCTGGTCACTTCCTCCTGAGCTAATTGCTCTACAGTTGTATCTTCTAGTGACTTCTCTACTGTCCACAATTCCTCTGTCCACAATTCCTCTCTCCACAACTCAGCAGCCTTGACACTTTGCATGCTCTCACTGCGCCCCTGTTCCGCTCCCCCTTTCCTCACATGGCCTTATCCCGAGCCCCTCAGAAGCATGCATCCCTAATGGTTTCAAAGACCCCATTAATCTTTTCCTGACCACTGGATCTTTTTTTCACTGATAATCTAATCTTTGTTCAGTAGGAATGTCTCTACCCAGCCATTTAGTTCCCACCTACTCTCGTTTCTCTCTAATCCAAGGAGGTGGTTTTACCAAAAACTAAACACACTCTACAAGTCACCTGTTCCCACTTAATCCAGTTACTCCCTTCCTCAGCAATCAGCACTGTTTTCCATAGGCCTCTTTCCTATTTTTCTCCTTCTCCCTAAACAGTTTCAGGGTGAAAGCAGTGACAGGTCTTACACTTCCTCCCTTGTTTTCAACCCATCAAGGTGTATACAGGCAAACAGCCATTCACTATTTCTTAATTAGTTTCCTTTCATCCCTTTTTGAGTGTCCAACAGTAAAGCAAATACAGAAGGCGAGGCCTCTTGGGTCTTAATGCCTAATTTGGGAATAAATAGTATAAACCGAGCATTGGCTGTGGATTTGCTTGCATGCAAAGGACAAAGTATGCAGCTTGTCCCCTTCCAAGTAACTTTTTAACTTAAAACATCTTTTTAATATGCATTTAAAGCTTCCCATCTTACATACCTTGGCAGTTCTCACCTTGAAACAGCAAATAATGTACATTATGAACAAAACACAACATTCATTTTTAAGCATTGTCCACGTTTATATAAAATCATTGCAATATAGGCACGTAGATTTTGTTCCAATTGTTCACACAAAAATTCAGTCCCAAGCTTTCATCCTAGATGTTTACAGCATGGCCATGTATCACTGAAATAAGCTCCATAATATAAAATATCCACATAATTTGAACCGTAGGAAGTATATTTTATTTTTTTGTGTTCTTTAAGCTATTCACCCCCTTTGTAGTCTGTTTGCTTTCATACACACTGACTCTGAACTCTTCTGAGTGCTTTCCCCTCCTCTGCTTATGCTCACTGATATGTCACAGCCATTGATCGATTGCTGTTTGTGTTTGTTTTGGACACTTCCAGATGATTGCTACTAATAACCAGTACTAAATTCCTGAAATATCTGCCTGATTCCTTTGACAAGGGAACTTCGTTATGGTCCGTCACATGAAACACAGTAGGCCCTAGGAATACTGTGGTGCAGGAGAAAAATATTCGCCAAATGAACGGATAGCTCAAACAAAGCATTGTAAAAAGCCATCACACTAAATTCTGCATGCATCATCTACTGCATTTCAGTGAAGGCCAAGTTTCTTAGTCAGCTCTCTGAGGAGATCCGTCAGCCCTAACTATGATTCTTTTGGGACATAGTTTTGTGCCCGCTGCACTTTTCTTCTGTGTGCAGCTCATCACCTGCATGAGATTAGGTCAAAAGGATGCAGGTACAACAGTTTAACCAAGAGGTACACACTGAGAATCCAGAGACCTGATTAATTTTTACTGACTTTGTATTGGTCCTTCAAAAAATAAAAGTAATTCTTAAGAGCTAGAGGGCTGTTAATTTAAAAAAAAAAAAAAAGCAAAGCCCTGAAGGGTTATGAATTGTAACCAATACCAACAAGACATAGACTGACAGTGAGCCAGTAACCACTGAATTTGGTTTCTAATTATTAATTTGCGTGCTTACATTTGGCGAGACAGACAGACAGGAACGGAACTGTCTTTGGTGTGGACCAAAATGTGTTTAACAATGTTTTAAACTGTAATGAGAGTTAGCTGTATCGAGGTGTGTATGGTCAGAGGATGCTGTCTTTAAGAAGAATGAATAGGCTCTGTAGGTGCTGGAAACATATCATAAATATAAAAAACAACAAAGGTAGCATTATTCAGATGAATTAAGGTTATCTTAAGGGTAATTTAAACCTATGATATTATTTCTGTCTTATGGATAGGTACAGTCAGCTCTTCCTTACCAAGGTAGTAGACAGTATCCTAGATGGCACAACCTTGGTAACCTGGCAGCTCCCCGACTAGCTAAGATGGTGGCAGCCCGGCTGCCCACCACGTAGGGTATCCCCGAGAGCTCAGGAGTCTAGAGGACAATGTGGCACAAAGACACGGCACAGAAAACACCCAAGGCTAGCTTATGTCTGGAAGACTACATAAGCTCTCTCTCTCGTGGAGGAATACAAAGATACCAGAGGCACCTCTGTGTGAAAGCAGTTCATTCCCAAAAGGGCAAGTGTGGAGGCTGGACTAATGAGCCAGCGTACGGACAAATCTAATTCCTCTGCATTACGCTTCCTGCTATTCTTACTGTGAGGCAGCATGGGCATTCTGCAGGACCACTGTAGTTTGACAGACTCAGCGCTGCTCAAATATGTCTAGGTAGCTTGTTATCTTAGAAAATTTTCCCCAATGTAAGACACTTTACATTTATCTACACTGAATTCCATCTGCTACTTTATCGCTGCCACTCAGTTTGGCAATTTGTTATTTTTCACTTTCTCAATTTATTCTGTCTCTTTCCAATACTTTGATTTTGCTGGATCCTCCTTAATGAGGAGCTCTGCTGTGAGATGCTCCCTAGGTTCCTTCACAGTGAACACAAAATGTTCACTGTGGGCCATAGTGGAAAAACTGTCTCCTCCAAGTGCTTCACTTGTATGGTGATCATATCCTGGCCCTACTGATTTGCCATCAGGGGATTTGCTTCTATGCCTTTTGCAAACTGGTCCTCAAGCATATTTATAGCCTGCCTTATAGCATCCACCCTTTCCTCCCTTCTCTCCCAAGCACTGTGAGGCTTGTCAGCGTCGTTTTTTCTCTACCTTCTTATACCTCACTGTGTAACATTTTGACTCCACGTCTACTTTGCATCCCTACTCCTCAACAGGTTGCTCTAGGGCGCACTTACTCGGTTCACTGTTCAAATCTGGCCCTAGAGAGTACCTTTTTGGGCAGAAAAAAAGAGGTAGCATGGTTGCTCAATAAACTGTTCAAAAGCTATGCTGACTGAACTTCATCACAGATAGCAAGGAGTAGTAAGATAAGCTGATTCATCAGTCTGTACCCTCTTACGGTGCAGCAACAGACCATCTTGCAGAGTGAGATTGTGAATTGTGGCAGAAAATGTTCTCATCGCGCCTTTGAAGGCAGCTGCACCGATACTGAATCCATTCCCATCCTCACTGTCATTCTTATCCAACAACTGCCAACTGGAGACAGATCACAACCTCTGCATTAATTTCTCATACTATAAGATGAAATACTTGAAAAATCAAGCAAACTTCTTTCTGTAAGTTTTGTTTTTTCCTTTTCACACTGCATTCCTCCATCAGGTAGATGAATAAACTTTGCTGCAAGAAACAATACTAGTTTGTCTGTCAAACCAAACTAGTTCAAAGAAACTATGTAGCTATTTTTGGTCAAATGATATCAGAGTTCAAGAATGGTAAAATGCATACAGAAAGCAGATTAGAAGATGGACTCTAGGATTGATCTTGAACGCTAATACCTTCTGATAAATCCAGCTATTTCACAAAGTTCTGTTGTATCTACATGCAAGATTTCAAATCAGGCCCTAGCACTTGGAAAAAAAGTTTCAAGCATCCAATTCAGTAGCACAGCAAATAGGATAAAATTGCTATTTCAGTAAAAGTGGGACTGTCAGATTTGTATGAGTTTCCAGGCACAAGTCATAACAAAGTAATCTAGTTAAACCACTGACTACAGCGACTATAACATAATTAATTTTAAGAACTTTACAGAGGAAAACCTTGCCAGAAGGTTAGCACTGTGACACTAAGCTCCACTGAGGGGGAAAAAAGAATAATTTAATTAATTCCTGGAAGAATAAGAAATAAAAATCCATGATGATAGGCTAAGCCTCTCAGATTTAGATAGCATGCATAGCTCAGAAGTAGCAGAAAGCGGTATTAAATTGCAAGGGATAGCAGTTTATCCACATTTAGACAAAAATGCAAAACCAACCAAGACCAAGTGATAACAGAATTTGGTAGGTAAGAAGAGATAAACCAAAGATTAAGAGAGAATTTGAAAAGCAAACAGTGCAGATGTAAACAGAAATAAAAACTCCCTCTACATACTTAAAAAAAAGGAAGTTGGTTAGAGACAAAGTATGCGCTCACTTCAACTGTCCAGAAATGAGACTACAAGCATCTCCACGTTACTGTTCACAGCTCCATGCCTTCACTGGGATCCGCTACAAATGAATCTTCTGAAGTCATGGGAAAGAGGCCAATGGTCAAGACTACCGAGCACCACCTAATTTTTTAAATTCTCTTGACCATCTCTGACAGAGATATTAAATGTTCTGTTAGCGATATAACTGGGAATAACAGAAGAGTGCAAGGAGGAAGACACTTGCAAAGTATGTTTCACTAGGTTTTGTCTCATCCTAGGCATGTGGTCTAAGGCAGAGTGAATGGTTGGAGAGAGAAGTGTTGCTGCAGGACAGCAGAGCATTGGCTTGGAAGGCATTAGTAAGAAAAGGTTAAAAGGAAGAGTCAAGAGGGATAGTAGTGCTATGTTCAAGGACTATTTTACTTTCAGGGGGAGATTTGACATTAGAAATGTCATGGAGCATAAGTGGGATTTTACAGGAAGGTTAGAAGGAAGTTACTGTAAGAGATTTAATATAAAAGGTTTAAAGAGAGGGTTTTGAAATTTTATGGATAAAAGGAGGAACAGATATTTCTGTTCCTCTCTCTGTTCTGTTCCAGCAAAAGATGGCAGTAAGATTTCACTGAGTCATAGCAAATTTTAACCAACAGCGTTTATAGAAGGATAGTGCAGAAATAAATAGGTAGATAGGTTAGTGGGGTACAGTGATGGGCGTGAGGATTATCCAGCAGGTGAAATTTAAAGCAGCAGAGAGGGAAGATTTAATGGGACAGCACCAGAGCGAGCTTAATAAACCTAGTTTAATAAAGCAAGAGTGACAAAGCAGGTAGAACAGCTATGTGACTGAAAAAGTTTGTACTGGGAGAAGAAACATGAAGAATGCTGATTGAGTGGACTTCAAAGGGGACCAGATATGGGAAGCAGTAGATAGGTGCACTAAGCGAAAGAGTTCCATGGAAGTTCAGGTAAGGGAGGCAGAGGCTGGGTGAAGTCTGGAGCAGAAGGAAGACTATGCGTGCTTAAGAGACAGGCGGTCAAATAATCTCAGCAGAGGCTTTGGGGAGAGTTTCCAGAGATGCTGAAGAGTATGAGAGGGAGGGGATGTTTCAGTGGAGAGGACACCAGCACCAGTGGGTGTAACAAATGCTTGCTAAGCTTGGAGCCCGACAGTAATGAGCAAACAGACATTGGGCAGGAATTTGGATGTTGCCCTTAATTTCCTCAGCCAATAATACGTTATTGTGTTCACTATTTTATTTTCCAGCCCTTCAAAACTGCCACTTCAGAAAAGATTATGGCTCAGATAGACTTGTACACAGAACCTTAATAAGGTTGGATAATTTGGCTGAATCTCTAGAAGAAATTACAAAAATCTTAAACAGCTTGCAAGCCTTTACAAAGGAACCAGCTTTAAAGTGCCCAACCCCAAAAGGCACTTCATTTCCTCAAGATTTTAAGAATAAATGAGGGGGTTTATTCTAAACTGAAGAATGAAGTGTTTGGGTTTTGCCTGGCAAAGGAGATCGAGATCATCCTACCCAATCCTGGTGGTAATTTTACCTCTAGGGGAGAGTCTCATTCCATAATAATGAACATATAAAAACCAATATCTTAAGGCTTAGGGACCCTTGTCATTATGCCAGCTTAAAATATAGCTAATAAAATGCATTGTATTTCTAGGCCTTAAGAATATCCTGAAGATTTTTTTGGTAAGAAAAGAGTAAAGTGCTGTTCTAAAAATGTTTGCAAGCTATTAAGCTGTTCTCCGTTGTGGCAGAGCAAAACATGCAGCGTGATACTTAAACTATTTGGGACTTTATCCCTGAAAGCTCTCCAGCACAGACAACCTTATTGAGATGCAAACATCTGACAGTCAGCATTTTTGTATTGGGCACTTAAGCCCAAACTCACTCACCACAACATAACTTCTGTTAATATATAACAGACTGGAAGAAACACAAAGCCTTTTTGGCACTAAAAAAAACCCCACAATGTTTTTTACAGAAGATTAGAGGAGGGGGGGAAATCCAGCAGCAATGGTAGATGCAGCTAAAGCCTGGCAACGGCACATCGTCCACATAAGAAAGGTGGGCAGATCAGATGCGAAGTGGGGAGAGCACATCTCAACCTTGCCAGCTGCTAAGGACTGCCACAGAGAGAGGGGCCCAGGCAGCAGCTGGGGAGACCCGGGGTAACAGTGAACTGAGGGTATTCCTAAGAACTAAAATACATAGCTATGTTTCTCCATATACACGACATACGTGTATATGGAGAAAGTAACGACTTTCTAACCTGACTCTTTTTACTCATTTTTGGCCAGCTGTGCTGCTCATGGGGTGTAATAGTGAGGGGCGAAATACTGGTATTGTCACAGTTACATGATTCTCAAGAAAAGCTCTTCATCGTATAAAAGGAAAAAAAATGACAGAATGGGAAAGACAGACAAGAATTCACATGAAGGATCCTTTTTCTAAATTGTGTTTTCTAAAAATACAATCGAGTAGTTTTCTAACTTAAAAACTCTACAGGTAAGAGTGCAGGTAAGAATGTTTTTTTTCAGGAGAGTGCTTAGTCAAAACTTTTGTTAGGCCAACTTTTTGTTAAGCGCTTGATCTGCAAATAGAAGTATGACCAACTTTACTAATTTTGTATTGCTGAGTATTAAAGAGTAGAGCTAGTACAGAACTATGTTTTCACCATCTACTTTTCCGCCTATTTACAGCTTTCCAGCATAACACAGAACAACTACCCTGTTTTGTTTTGGGATTTTCCCTTAGCCTGAAAGAGAAGAGGTTTTGTCTGCACTGAGGATCCCGATACCTTAACTTCCATATATGCAAACATTTAAACACCCATTCAAAGCCAACTGCCACAGCAAAAAAAACCCAAAACCCTAAACCCAAACCAGAGCAGAAATCAGATATGAGTTAAGTGAAAAGTCCATGTAAATGAGTGATCACCAGAAGGGCAGAGAAGGTTGGTAGGATGAGACAGTACCCACTGCTGGGGAAGAGAACAGGGTAGAGACATACCTCAGGTGAAAGCAGTTCTGTGGACTAAACATATTTTTTATACTGTAGGGTGCAGAGAGCCTAGTGCCAGATATTTGGGGCCCCATTTTGCAAGATATTTTTTATCTATATCTAGTATCTATTTTTTTTCTGTAAAAAGAAACCAAAAAATTCTGCAAAGTTTATATTCTGAACTCCTAATGAATTTTATTAACCAGCTGGACAAACTCAGTACTGAAAGGGAAAAAAAGGTGATGAAAAGGTGGGAATGTGCTCCCAGCTATGTAAGCCCAGCCTATATGGATTTCCTCTGCCTCTGACGTAAGCTTGTATCTTGTCCTGAGCCTGCTGGAACGGCAGCACCGATACACCCCTTCATTTCCCTCAGCATACCCCCTTAACAAAGCAGGATTAAGCAAGCCACAAATCTATTGAAAGCAGTGATCTCCAAAAATACCACGATCAATTTTCAGGGTGCTATGAAGACATCATGAATTCAGCAACACCAAAAAAGCCGAGTTTTCTGTGCAGGTTTAGCCATTTGATCACCTACACAAACCGTTTAACAAATACTGCATACTCCCATCACATTCCCCGCACATGCCTTTTTCCTAATATTTAACCCAGTTAGGTTTCCCGACTGAAGGCTCTATGATTTATACACGAGACATCTTCCAAGCCTTCGCAGTGTGACGGGCGGAAACCGCTTGAATCCTTGTTTCTTGTAACATCAAGAAAACGCAGGCTCTTTCCCAACCTTCCGCCTGCGAGAGCGAACTCCACTAATACTTTCGGTCTGCCCACCAGAGCCGCAGACGAGAGGAAGTTATTATGCTGCGGGAGCAATTAACTTCAGGCTCTTCCCACCGTGCATCGACCCCATTACACGACGAAGCGAGAGCAGCGGCAGTCACCCCGCGCTCAGGCTAAACCGGCGCTTCCCTCGCCAGCGCGGCGTTTCCCTGATGACAGCCGAAGCCGAAGGTGACCAAGCCGGGCTTTACACACGGCTTCCCGCCTTGCCGCTGGTGACAGCCGCCGGCCGTGCCGGGCAGCCGCAACGCCCGAGGGCCGAGCCCCGGGCACCTGCCCCGCGGTTAGCCGGCCCCACGCCGGGTATGCCGGCAGGGCGCGGCGGGCTCCTCAGCCCCCCTCACCGGCAGGTGCGGGGCGGGCTTGGCGGAGCCCACCGTGGGCCGTATGGGGGGGCGGTGACACCAGACCGCCTCCTCCGGCCCCGCGTGGCTGGGCTCCGGCAGCCCCCGCCCGCCGCCCGTTAAAGCTGCCGGTGAAGCAGGAGCGCGGCCTGAGGCAAGCGGGCGGCGGTTGGCGGCGTCTCGCTCCGCTCCTCCCGCGGCGCCCCTCGCCCCCTCGTAGCCGCTCGTCGAGAGCGCCGGGTCGGTATTCCCACCCGTGCCGGCGCTGCCCGGGGCAGGTGGCGGGGCGGCGGGACCCCGGGGCGGGCCGGCCAGGTCGCCGCGCAGACCGCACGGGGCCGGGTGGGGCCTCCCTGCCCTCACCCCATTGTTGAGGCCATCTCGGCAGTTTCCGCTCTGGCTTCGGCTCTGTCCGCGCCGCGATGGGGAAAGGGGAGGGAGGGAGGGGGAGCTCGGGAAGCCTCGGGGCCGCGCCGCTCCTTCCGGGACGGCGGGAGGCGGTGCCGCTCACCTGGTGCCG